>JANAVB010011199.1:43339746-43382246 GCA_029216955.1 Iris pallida | reverse complement strand
TGCGGTTCAAGTGTTGGTCACCCTATACGGCCCTGGCAGGATCTTCAATTAAAAAAACGTGGCACTGAAGATGCAACAGAATCCCAACGAGAATATTCGACATCATCATCATAATTGTCGAGATCAGGGCATATCATTCATCATCAAGTCAATAGGACACGTGGCGAGCAATCAAATATTGGCATAATCAATCACGAAGATTTAAAGCAGTCAGCATTAACTACTCATAAGATTTGGTGCTATTCGCATTAGTGGCCGAGATTCATTATGATCAGGATCAAGGGCCCAGATAGAATGAAGGAGCGTCGACATTCCAAATAGATAATCATCAGCAAACCCTAATGATCCCACCCCACTCTTATAAATAGCCAGCATCATTCCCATGTAAAAAAGGTCGGCAACAAAAGAATAAAAAAAGAAGAAGAGAGAGATATACACAGAGAGAGCTCCCCCTTTTCTTGATACTCACAGAGAGAGAGAAGCCAGGAGAGCAACCCGAGGAGAGTAAGAAGAGCCTTTCTTCGTCAACGCCGAGCAGATCTTTCCCGAGCCAAGGCTGCATACCGATCGTCCAAGGAGTAAGGCAGAGCGGCCGTCGCTTTCCCGAGCCTCTATCGTCACCCCCCAGAATCAAAAATAAACAATCGTACTTAGTCTGCTGTACCTAGGTTTTCGTCCCTAGGCTTTCTTTGTACGAGCGAGTTTGTATTGTGAGTCTAAGTTCAGTCCTCCGATAATTGTTCTGTTCTTTTACAATCAATGGCAAACACGATGGCGACTCTGCTGGAGAATAACTTCTCCACGGCTGAGGAGTTGGTGACGTAATCGGATGCAGCCAAACTTGGCTCCACACAACAGAAGATGGTCGTCCGCTTCGACCAACAGGCGTTCGAAGAGATGCTCTCTGAAGGCAGCACTGGCCCGGTCCAGAAACGTACCCGCACCACGAAGGCTCGCAAAGAGTGGAGGCCAAAGTCATTTGCTCCTCCCCAAGCCCTCGATGGGATACCCTCGGTCGCTCAAGACGGCGAGAAAGATTCTCCTGCGGCCCCACTTCAGATCGCAGACACCTCTGCTGTCCCCAAGTCCGGCAGAAGAAAACACTATAATGCTGGACTTGCAGGGGCAAAGAGGGTCTCTTCTCAACCTGAACCACAGAGGGGTATTAGCCGCAGAAAGAAAATCCATGCGGCCACAACCGTCAACCACATGAAGAAAACTCATGCGGCCACTTCTGTCAGCCGCATAACTTATGCAGCTACAGTTCCCAACCGCCTGGACGAGATTCATGCGGCTAGTAAAGTCAACCGCTTGCAGAAAACCCATGCGGCCACAGATGCCAACCGCATGCGGACAGCCTGCACGGCCGTGACTCCTAACCGCATAAGAACTCGTCCCACAACAGAAGACAGTCGCATGCAGATAGCCTGCACAGCACCCAACGCTAGCCGCATAGCGTCTCTACCGCGCTTCTCTCGATCAGTTTTCGACCGACTCTCATGCGGTCCTAACTCTGATCACTTTCTGAATGAAAATCCAGACTCTGTGATACCTAATGTGGACTCTTCCTATTACGCACCCACAAGTGCTAAAAAGAAAAAGTCTAGGGCAGTGCGGGCTCATCAAGTCCAGACAGCTGCCCCAACCTCTGACTATCAGGGCGTCCCGCTGAGTATCACGCGGGCCTCTGACGGGAAGTTGTATAAAACCACTCGAGTCCAGCCCCCGGCGGCAAACGGACAAAGTGGTTCCTCTGACCTGCGTGAAGCTATCCTCCACAAACGCAAGGAAAGAGAAGGAGCCTCAGCGTACAGAGAGTCCTCACATGGACGTCACTGCACCCAGATTATCATCAACTGCTGTTGTAACAACACGGCAATAACGGAAGACTGGCCATCCGTCTTCCAAAGATTACAACATCCGAGCTCGGAAGACGAGGCACCTCTCGTTGCCTCCTGCAATTCCGCACGGAAAGTCCCCGTGGAGGGGAGAGGGAAGAAGACAAGCATCTCCAGTCCAAAGATATCGGCCACTACAGCTAAGAAATTGTCGGCTAAACGGTTGCCATCCACTGGAGTATACCAACACACCCGTTCGAAGACAAAATCTGCTGCAACAGGAGGCTCATCGTCCCCGACCCTGGGGGTCGTAGGAGCTGGGGGTAGTACTCCTCCGAACATCTACAATAATCTAATGTTTCAAGGAGACGAACCCCGAGAAATAACCCTCCCATCGGGTACAACAGATGCTGATGTCCCCGAGGATATCCATGATTCTCTAGACGAAGCAAGCTCCGAAGCTGGGAATAGTATTCCTTCCGAGTCCGAACCTGAAGAGAACATCCCCACATATCCAGATGATTTCTCGACGCATGGGTACGACTCGGAGGGTACATCCTCTACCACTCCCTCCGTCACTCCTCATGTGAAGACGGTATTCATGACAGACAGCAATCAAGGCGGTTCCAGCGATCGCCAGCGCATCGACACGTTGGAGGCCATATTGCATGCCTTGGTCAAGTCTGTAGACGAAATCAAAGCGGTACTGCCTACTCTGCAGGGAGTGACACCTAGCCAGACAAGCACGGGTCCCGCGAACAACATAGATTCAAATTCAGCGGCACCAAACCCGGACAATAATGCTCCCGAGATAACGGCCCCTACCGCGACAGATGAGGCCCGAGAAGTAAGGAGAGAGGTTCAGGAGCTTCGAGCGATGTTCCACGCCCAAGAAAATTCTCAAGACCTCAGAATACGGCAACCATACCCAGCTGAATGGAGGGATGTGCCCTTTCCCCCAAGATATAAGCCGTTCAATATCAACCCATATGATGGTAAGACTTCAGCAAGCCGGTACATCACTTACTTTGAGGTCACTACCGACCATCTGTCCCATGATGACGCCATCCTCACACGGTTATTCATTGGGGCACTGGAAGGAGTCGCCTTCGATTGGTCCCGCAACCTGCCAGATAATTGCATCCACTCCTTTACTGGCTTCAAGCGCTTGTTCTTGGAGAGGTTCTATGAGGTAGGGCAGGACGTCACGATGTCTACCCTCATGGACGTCGTCCAAGGAGAGAAAGAGCTGACAAGGAATTACATTGAGCGGTTTCGTCAAACCGCAATGAAGTTACCATCTGGCAACCCGGACTCTTCCTTGATTGAAATTTGCCAAAAGAGACTACTCCCAACAATTAGTCTCTGGATGGGCGAAAGTCAATTCAAGGACTGGAAGGCCTTTATCATCAGCGCTACAAGTGTCGAGGAACGATTGAAGAAAGCTCGCCAACTGGGGTTGCATATCTCAGAGGGAGAGAACAAGGGGAAGCGTCCCAACGCCAGCAACGACAATGGGGGTAGCCCCTCCAACAACCGGGACAACAAAGGCAAGCAGGCCATGGTGACCGATACAGTCCAGAAGCCCGAGCCACAGCCAGCAGACAAACAATGGCCTCAAATCACTTATTCTTTCGAAGACGGCCATGTCAAGCCTATCTTGGACATGCTTATACAAGGAGATAGAATTCAGCTTCCTCCACCAAGGCGGGAACCTTGGCCTGCTGATTTGGAAAATCCGAAGTTCTGCCATTACCACCGCTACGTCCACCATGCTACACACGACTGCTACCAACTAAAACGGTATATCCAGAACCTCATCAATTCGAACGCTCTGGCTATCGACTTCGAGGAGGTAACCGTAGCAGCCAACATGGTGTCCGTACAATTCGACAATTTCTCTCCAACAGAGACTCAAGACGGTGTCATACCCATCCCTCTGGCAACGATGGAAATCACTAATCTTCTGCCTACCCGTGATCAAACTCCCGGCCTAGTGCCCCTCACCACATCACGAGGGGAAATCATGTGGGTCCATCCGGACCTAGTCCACGAGATGACTCAACCCACTTTACCTTCTAAAAAGAAAAGTGGAAAGGTCAGATCATGTCGCACCGCCTCGGCAGAGGAGGAGGAAGTCTCAGCCGTCACTACTCGATCTGGAGCACAAGCCCAACCAGTGGCCGAGAATCCGACTAATGATCAGCAGCCCACAAACGCTGATACTCCGGGACCGGCTCAGCCTTCGACGACCGACAAGCCTAGGCCGAAGGAGACTCGCTTCGACAAATCCCTCCGAAAGGAGACACCTCAGGGGCTGGAGAGGCCCTACAACTTCGACATCTTGGCGCAATTGGCTAATACACCGGCCAAATTGTCCTTATATGAACTCCTGAGGCTCTCAAAGGATGTCCGCACGGCTCTAAGTGAGGCGCTCCAAAATGTCGACGCATACTTAGCTCAGGTCAACCTTACGAGAGATAATCAGCCTACAGATCTCCAAGATAGTGCGGGTACAGGTGCAATGCCCAATATCGTCTTCTCTCCGCAGGATATGCTCATCAAAACTAACCTACACGATCGCCCATTGTACTACGCTGGATACATCGGTGACGTAAAGGTAGACCGAATGCACATTGATCCTGGGTCTTCCATAAGCATCATTCCGAAGGGTCTGCTACATCATCTTCGCATTCCAATGCATCGCCTGACGCCTACAAGCACCGCCATTAGCGGTTTCAATTCGGGCAGGAGCTACCCAATAGGGAAGATTCGTTTGAAATGTCAGATTGGCGATCTCCAATCAGAAGTCACCTGCTACGTCATAGATGCCGACACTTCTTACAATATCCTTCTGGGGCGGCCTTGGATACACGATTACATGATCGTGCCTTCCACGCTACACCAGTGCTTCAAATATGTCGATAAGCACGGCTTCGTGAGGACAGAGTTTGCTGATGTCGATCCCTTCAAAGGGGTCAAATCTTATTACTCAGACTCCTGTCTATACGAAAAATCAAAGAAGCATCTGGTCGAAGAGGAGGTGCAAGCCCACACCAAGACAACCACAGGATCAGAAGAACCCTGACGATCCACCTCCAGGCCCGCAAATCGGGCAGTTCTGCACCCCTTACGGCTACTCTGCATAAGGACACAATCAGTTTATCGGCGCAAGAACAGCAGATGAGAATCCGGCTGCCGAGGTCTGGCCAAGTGCCGAGACCCACACCAGGGCCTTTTACCATCAGACTACCGAGAGTCGGTCAGCTCCAAGCGAAGAAACTCAATCCCTCCGACAGACCGCTCACGATACGTCTTCCTAAAAAGGGCCGTCACCCCGACGCGAGGTCTGACACTTCCAGCGAACCAGCCACTCCTCGCCCCACGTCAGATGCCAAGCTGGGGGTTGCTAGTCTTCCAACAACTCCACGACCTGCTCCCCCGGTCGAGCCTCTGAAGATCAAGCTGACTAGGTCGCTCTCCCAGTCTTCACTTATACAGGGGGTGGCCGAAGAAGAACCAGAATTAGCCAAGTATGTGGCTGCCCACTCCGATACCCCTTCCGCGGATGATGTAATCCCTCTCGAGAAGATACCTTATTTTATCAATAAAGGGCTATCTTTGAATTACATCGAGCTCAACAAGCTATGTATAATGTATGCTATGGACCACGGTATAGGCACTCACCTACACACACAAGTGACAAATGTATATACCACAATCTAGCTCACTCCGGCAGAAGACGCTTACCGAATAGTTGAGGGAGGGGACCACCCGATTATCTTCGGCCGGAAAGACGATCCGTACCCCTTCACTATAAAAGAAGTCGATCTTGGGTCAGATACTGGAAGATTGCCTCTATACCTTTATAGTCCCCAGTCCAAATACCTCATGCAGAAACAAGGATATGATCTAGAAACTACACCAGGTTTGAATTACGGTACCGGACGGCGACTACCTTTGAAGCCCCCAGTACCGTCTGGTAAACCACGGGACTACTATAGCAAAACTCGATGTGGACTAGGGTATGTAACTCCCACAATGACTCCAGAGAGTTCAGATGAAGAATGTGATTGGCAGTTACACTCAACCGGGTCACCAACTTCCGACTCAGACACAAGCATTGGGGACATATTCAGACAAGTCCTATCAGTCAACATGGCATTTGCCGACGCTTACGAAGAAGACGAGGACATTCCTGAAATCCTCGAGCTTGAGCCATGGGCCCAACAGTTAGACGCACAATGGGAAAAGCGGTTCGAGCTAAGAGAACCTCCTACGGAGGATGAAGTTATGTAGGTCAACCTCGGCACCGAATCCTCTCCAAAGCCAATCTTCGTCAGTAAAAGCCTAACAGACGAGGAACGAGAATCACTGCTGGAACTCATCGGAGAATACATTGACGTATTTGCATGGAGTTACGAAGACATGCCGGGATTAGATCCCGATATTGCTCTCCATAAACTCAATATACGGCCGGATGCAAAGCCAGTCAAGCAGCAGCAACGACGCTTCTGCCAGGGCGTCATGGACGCGATCGAAGCCGAAGTCAACAAGCTGATAGCCAGCGGCTTCATCCGTGAGGAGCAACACCCTAACTGGGTCGCCAATATAGTCCCGGTCCTTAAGAAGAACGGGAAGATCCGAATCTGCATCGACTTTCGTAATCTAAATGAGGCATGTCCAAAAGACGAATTTCCCCTCCCGATCACGGACATCATGATTGACAACACATGCGGCTTCGAACGTATGTCATTCATGGATGGATTCTCGGGATACAATCAAATCAAGATGTCCCTCGACGATGAGAAACACACATCATTTAGAACACCGATCGACACATACTGTTACACAGTCATGCCATTCGGTCTAAAGAACGCTGGTGCCACATATCAGCAGGCTATGAGTATTATTTTCAGAGAACATTTGCACAAAACAGTGGAATGCTATGTCGACGACATCGCTGTCAAGAGTCGCCGTAAGGAGGATCATCTGCAAGATCTGAGAACGGTATTCGACCTGATGTGAGCCCACAACCTGAAGATGAACCCTACAAAGTCGTTCTTGGGCGTATCCAACGGGAAGTTCTTAGGTTTCATCATCACTGCACGGGGTATCCATGTAGACCCTGAGAAAACCAAGGCAATAATGGAGATGGGTCCCCCGAAAAATCTCCGCGAACTTAGAGGCCTTCAAGGGAGGCTAGCCTATATCAGAAGGTTCATTTCCAATCTCTCCGGACGATGCCGGCCGTTCACACACCTCATGAAGAAAGGAGTCTCATTCGTATGGGACGAAGAATGCCAACGCGCTTTCGACGACATCAAAGAATATTTGTCAAATCCTCCAGTCTTGGTGGCCCCGGTCCCTGGAAAACCATTCTTGCTCTATGTACGAGCAATGGAACACTCCCTCGGTGCCCTGCTGGCACAAAATAACGACGCAGGACACGAACAGGCCATATACTACCTCAGCCGAATGATGGTCGGGCCCGAACACCGATACACTGCCGTAGAGAAAGAATGCCTCGCCTTGGTATTCGCCATTCAAAAGACGCGGCATTATGTTACAGGACAAACCATATATGTGATCTCACGGGTAAATCCCCTCAGGGTCCTCATGACTAAACCAGGGGCGCTCAGCTCTCGCCTCGCTACATGGGCAATACTGCTATCCCCATATCATATGATCTTCGTCCCACAGAAGGCTGTCAAAGGCCAAGCCCTGGCAGACTTTTTGGCGGCCCATCCAGGATCGGGGTCATCCAGAATATACGAGGAAATCCCAGATGAGGTCGCCGATTCGAATACAGCCACCCACGATAACATATGGCGAATGTTCTTCGATGGCGCCTCAAGAACCGGACCCAAGGGAAATATCGTCGTCGGGGTCGGAGTAGTATTGATCTCTCCTACCGGGCTAGTGATCAATCGCGCCTACTCTCTCACGGAATCCTGTTCCAACAATATGGCCGAGTACAACGCTTTGGTCATTGGCCTCCAACTCGCAAAGGAGCTGGGTATAGAATATCTCGAAGCATACGGCGATTCACAATTAATCGTCAATCAGATTCGGGGGTCGTACGAAGTCCGCCATGAAGACATGATCCCCTACCACCAAATAGCGATCAACATTATCTCCTCATTCGAGGGATTCTTCATCGAACACGTCCCCAGACTTCAAAATATCGAAGCCGATGCCCTAGCAGGCCTTGCCGCTTCCTTAGCAGTGCCGAACCAAGCGCATCACTCGGTTGAGGTGATAGGCCACGAACTGGTCTGTCCCAAGAACAATATTCAATTCGTGGCGAGCTATTCCGCCCAGACAGTCGACGAAACACCAGACTGGAGACAGTCGACGAAACACCAGACTGGAGACAGTCGTTCATTGACTTTGTCGTATACGATATCCTCCCGGAGAATCCAAGGGAAGCCACCTCCATCAGACGGCGTTCTCTCAGATTCTTCTACGACACAGAGACAAAGATGCTGTACCGACGATCCTACGACGGATTATTACTCCGGTGCTTGTCAAACACAGAAGCCAAAGAAGCTGTACGAGAAGCTCACGACGGTGTTTGTGGGGCCCATCAGCCTGGCCCTAAGCTACAGGACCGCCTTCGCCGTATGGGCTACTACTGGCCCACGATGGTGGCAGACGCAATAGACTATGCCAGAAAATGCAAGGCTTGCCAAGTCCACGCGGACTTCATTCACCAACCATCTGAGTTTCTACATCCAACGGTGGCATCCTGGCCATTCGAAGCATGGGGAATGGATATCATTGGTCCAATCACCCCACCTTCCTTCCGTGGACATCGCTTCATACTTGCGATCACCGATTACTTCTCCAAATGGGCGGAAGCCGTCCCACTCGCAGAAGTTAAGACTTCAAACGTGATCAGCTTCCTTAAGCATCACGTCATCTACCGCTTCGGACTGCCGCGGAGGATCATCCATGATAACGGTCCGCAGTTTGCAAGCCATGCATTCTATCGATTCTGCGACAAATACCGCATTCAGAATGTCGCTTCGACACCATATAACCCGGCAGCAAACGGGTTGGCAGAGGCATTCAATAAAACAATCATCAAACTCCTCAAGAAGTTTGTCTCCTCCAACAAACGCGACTGGAACGAGAAGCTCGGCGAATGCTTATGGGCTTATCGTACCACGGTTCGAACAGCTACTGGGAATACACCATTCTCTTTAGTATACGGGAGTGAGGCAGTCCTCCCACTGGAAACTCAGATTCCCTCACTCCGCGTCGCCCTCACTTATCAATTGACAACGAATGATAACTATCGACGCCGATTACAAGAGTTGGAGGCCTTAGACGAAAAGTGCCTACTAGCCCAGCAAAGGATCGAGCTATACCAAGCACGTATCTCAGGAGCCTTCAACAAGAAGGTCAAAATCAGAACATTCCAAGTGGGCGATCTCGTTCTGGCAGTCTGGAGACCAATGGTCATGACTCACAAGACCGCAGGCAAGTTCCAGCCAAAATGGGAAGGTCCATTTGTCATTGAGGCCGTGTTCTCCAACGGCGCCTACCGCCTCGCCAAGCAGAATGGGGACTTGCTTATGTTGCCCGTCAACGGCAAGTTTCTAAAGAAATACTATGTTTAGACAACATTCTCCAAATTATCGAGTCATGTACCCTCTTAGTACACCTGAACTCGCACCCACCATTTTCCAAATTATCGAGTCATGTATCCATCGATACCACTGAACCCACATCTACAACATTTCAGATTACCGAGCCATGTACCCGCCGGTGCCACTGAACTCTCATCTCCTCAATATTCTAAAAAATCCAAATTATGTACTTACATTTCGGTCACTCTCTCAGATAGTAAGTCACGTATAATCATACCTCTGAACTTTCTTCCTGAAAGAGATCCCCCCTCATGATCCACTACCCGCGCTCCCAGTGCATAAAAAGGGTAATTGATCCACTAATTTCCGAAACGACCATGTCCTCACTACCTCTGAGTCGTTTTCACTTCCACCAAAAACAAACCGCCCCCTCGCATAGAACTTCCATGTCCTCCTACCTCTGAGTAGTTCTATGCACCCCTTCTTCATTGAGCCAACTCCTGCCATGTCCTCATTACCTCTGAGTGGGAAGGCTCCGTCGAAGAAATCACCATATTTGCCATGTCCACATTACCTCTGAGCAAGTATGTTGGTTCCCTTTCAACCTATTATCCGTACCCACAACCGGAGTACGACAAGGATAATAGTTCCACAAATGTCCTCTGTTGACCACAAATGTCCTCTGTTGACCACAAACGTCCTCTGTTGACCACAAATGTCCTCTGTTGACCACAAACGTCCTCTGTTGACCACTATTGATTATAGAAAAGTATGTCGTGAAGTCTCCCCCTACCATGTTCTCATTACCTCTGAGTAGGAAGATTCCACGGTAAAACCCTCATGTTTGCTTCGTCCTAATAATCTCGGAGCAAATATGACTGGCTTCCTCCCACCTTATTATCCGTATCCTGAACCAGGGTACGCCAAGGATAATTGGTCCACAAATATCCCTTGCTAAGCTTCTTAGCATAAATCCACCATCTTACCATGCCCCGGGAGCCCAGCTGCTCTACGGCATTCCTTCCCCCAGTACCGGGAACATCCATGACCATTTTGTCGTGGCTGTCCCGGACATCCTGATCAAACTTGTTATCCGTACCTAAAACCAAGGTACACCCAGGGTAACAAGTCCACAAATAATCCTCCAGTAAGTCCGATTCCATGAACATCACAAGTACAAGAAAGAAAAGATGAGATAAAACATACCCATTTTCGAAGTTCTACATCCTCCGAGATTATATCACTGCTACAAGATAGAAATAAACAGAAAACAAGCAAGACAAGGCAGAGGAACAACTATGGTTCAGAGGCACACAACGTCAAGAAATGGTCCTTCAGCGAGGCAGTCGACCGCCCGAACCACTGACTAGTTCGACACACTGACTCTGGAGTCAACTACGTCACCCAGATGAGAAAAGATTCCACTGGGAAATAAAGACCCCAGACTTGATATAACCCTACTCTTTCAGAATAAGTATGCCGGTCATAACCCAAACTATCATGGGGTAGACTAGGGACACAAAGTTCTCACAGAATATCCTATTGAAAGTAACCATTACAAGAAAAGAGGAAAGCAAATACATTCCCTTCATCAAAACGTTCGGCTACATTCACGCAAGTAACAAGCAAAACCAAAGGAAATTCTTCATTACTTCTTCAGACGAAAAGGAAAGATACAAGCCACAGATAAACAGACAGAAACATGCAGGCAGAAAATAGATATCTGCAGGGAATTCCTAAAAATCTAGTTACAGAAGCGCATATACCAATCCCTCAACCACTTCACGTACGAGGGATGTAGTTGAAGAAGATCTTCGTCCGGAATAAGAGTATCAGAATTCCCAGAGCTACCACCCCCGGCAGCCTCGACATTTGGAGAGAGGCCATCCTGCGCAGACGATGATTCTTCCTTCTTCGTTTCTTTAACGAGGGTAGGCTCTTGGTCGATGACAGGAGGCGACGGCTCTTCTGTCACTACAACCCCGGCGTTCAGTGGAGATGCTGCAAGAAACAAAATAAAGAAATAAAGTAAAGATATTCTAAAAAGAGACAAGTCATGTGGCTCGTTGAAGACAACTCGTATGCGGGTCAGACACGGGAAAAGCCTCATGCGGTTCACGTCATAGGACGTATATGCGGACCACGTAATTTGAACTCATATGCGGCTCCAATATAGAGCATACCCCACATGACTTGATCATGGGATGTGTATGCGAACCACGTAACTTTAACTCGCATGCGACTCCAACATGGTGCATACTCCATGCGGTTCGATCACGGGACATGTATGCAGACTCCGTATGCGGCTCAGACATGGGGTACATCCCATGCGGCGCAATCAGAGGATGTGTATGCGAACCACGTATTTTGTACACGAAGTAGGCAGTAGAGCAGACCCTATTTAGGGCTTCAAAATACCCAATCTTCTACACAGTTATTACCTTCGATGGAGACATGAACGTCGAGACGGACAGGGGGAACGACGGTCAAAGACGAAGCCAATTTCTTTCTCTTCGTCGTGGCCTTCTTCACAGCTTTGGAAACCCTAGACGCCATTTTCGTTGATCAGGTGGAGGAAGGAAACAAAGACAGAAAGTTTTAGGTCAGGAAAAAGTCTAAAAAAAATCCAACCGAACACACGCCTATTTATAAACGGAGAAAGAAGGACTATGGACCGACGCCTCGTACGACGAGATCGACCCTTCGGCTGTCGAGGCAAACTGGACAATCAAAAGAATAAAAACCCTTGGGATCCTCCCCCAAAAAGCGGCGTCAAATCAAATCGAAGGCAATTAATGAAGATTTGCTCACGTGGTCAGGGCGCGTGGCGAAGAGCCTATGCGGCCAGACGAATCTATGCGGCCGAGATGCTAGTGCGGCCAGGAAGCTCAGGTAAACAGAACATCCTATGCGGCATGAACGGGGCCATGCTTCTTATTCAAAGTGTTTCAATTTTACAAATTGAAAACTTTGAAGGGGGTCCTGTAGAAGCATGGAAAATATTAGAATAAAGGCGTAAATGGCCCATACGGTTTTGGGTAGCAAGTCTATGCGGCTCATACTGGAGTTGCCCTATGCGGCCCAAAAGAAGACCCTCAGACTCATGCGGCTCGGAGATGAATGCGGTTCAGCAGGAATATGCGGCTCAATTGACGACACGTATAACCCCCCCCCACAGTTGGCCACTGGAGTAATGGTCTCATTTAATGCTCTGACACGACTCGACGGCTGTCTCTGACATAAAGTATCATAGTGGCTCTGCCATAATGACAGACTCTTCGGGAAAAGAAGAAAATCTCTGACCCGATCTGACAAAAAATCCTAGATTACCGCGTGGCAAAAGTCTCATGCGGCTCGGATAGAGAACAGCTTCATGCGGCTCATTGAGGAGTCACTCTAATATGATTAACAAAAATCTGCCATATACGGTCCACCCATAGCCCGGTCTATGCGGCTCAACACCACGCTAATTCATGCGGCCTACAGAAACTATGCATATGCAGCTCACGGAAAGTTCGTCCCCTGCGGCTCGATGAGGCATTGACTCATGCGGCTCACGAGTAGTATCCCCCTGCGGTTCAAGTGTTGGTCACCCTATACGGCCCTGGCAGGATCTTCAATTAAAAAAACGTGGCACTGAAGATGCAACAGAATCCCAACGAGAATATTCGACATTATCATCATAATTGCCGAGATCAGGGCGTATCATTCATCATCAAGTCAATAGGACACGTGGCGAGCAATCAAATATTGGCATAATCAATCACGAAGATTTAAAGCAGTCAGCATTAACTGCTCATAAGATTTGGTGCTATCCGCATTAGTGGCCGAGATTCATTATGATCAGGATCAAGGGCCCAGATAGAATGAAGGAGCGCCGACATTCCAAATAGATAATCATCAGCAAACCCTAATGATCCCACCCCACTCTTATAAATAGCCAGCATCATTCCCATGTAAAAAAGGTCGGCAACAAAAGAATAAAAAAAAAGAAAAAGAGAGAGATATACACAGAGAGAGCTCCCCCTTTTCTTGATACTCACAGAGAGAGAGAAGCCAGGAGAGCAACCCGAGGAGGGTAAGAAGAGCCTTTCTTCGTCAACGCCGAGCAGATCTTCCCCGAGCCAAGGCTGCATACCGATCGTCCAAGGAGTAAGGCAAAGCGGCCGTCGCTTTCCCGAGCCTCTATCGTCACCCCCCAGAATCAAAAATAAACAATCGTACTTAGTCTGCTGTACCTAGGTTTTTGTCCCTAGGCTTTCTTTGTACGAGCAAGTTTGTATTGTGAGTCTAAGTTCAGTCCTCCGATAATTGTTCTGTTCTTTTACAATCAATGGCAAACAATCATATTTTCATGCAGTAGACCTTGTAGACCGTGTTTATTTTCATGTAGTAGACCTTGTAGATCGTGTTTATTTTAATGAGTAGACCTTGCAGACCGTGTTTATTTTCTGCAAGTAGACATCGTAGACAGTGCTTATTTTCTGCAAGTAGACATCATAGACAGTGCTTATTTTTCTGCAAGTAGATATCGTAGACAGTACTTATTTTTTATGCAAATAGACATCGTAGACCGTGCGGTGTAGTACCCCAGACCAATCACATATCAATGGTACTTTTAACAGTTGGGAAATATATTTTCTGTCTATTTATTTGCTATTGATTTTCTTTCTGTTTATTTTTAAAAATATATAATTGATGTCTAACCTCTATTGTATAGTCATTTTTTTATTTGAAATTGTATTCAGTGAATCGTGCTCGTTCCATTCCTGAATGAAAACCATATTTTTCAGGTTAGCCGTGGATTCACTTAGCATGGGAGAATGGGGGTACTTGCAGAAAAAAGCCTAGAGACTAGCTAGATAGTAGAGTTGTAGCCATTCAAATATTTGTACAAGTTTATATTTTTCAGCAAATATAAAACTTGTGAATATTGTAAGTTAAATTAATTATGTGAATGAGCATTATTTGTGACTCTGATCTTCATGGCCGTGACAGCGTTCTACCGCCGACACTGCGGCGTAGGGTGGCTTGGACACATCTCGTATCCATTTAAAAAAAATGGATGTGGGTCGTGACAAGTTTTTGTGGTGGCCCATACTGGTCCATTTTTGCAAATCATGCGAACTCGTGATAGTACTTAAGTTAATTGTACTATTGGGAGCCTGTGGCAAGGAAATGCTCATTCACGAATTAAGATTAATTTAATTTAAGTGAATGACTAGGGCTAGGAGTCCCTTATACAAATTTACCGATGGATAGTGCAATTTAGATGGAGAGTTACTAATTTTGATGGGTTTCCAGATACCCGTAGGTACACTATCACCCCTTGATATGACGATATGATCCAATGTGGATAGATTATTCACTTGGTGATTCAGAGCTTCCTAGAATTAATGAACTAACCTAGATGAATTATTCAATTCCTTCTCCTTGCCCTTTTAATATCATCATCATATCTTAGTCCGAGTTGCCCATTTAGTTCCTATTTTGCCCTAAGAATTATTATTCTTATAAATTTCTGCTTATGTTATCTATATACGAACCTCGAGTTAGTTTCGACCCAAAGTTTTTCCTCAATGGTTTGAATATAAATGAAAGAGATACTAGAATATTTGTAGTTCTTTTGTCTTCGGTTTGTTCCTTCCTGTGCAATCTTTTATTTTAAGGGTTGTGACCGATAGGAAATCACTTACGCTTTATTTCATAGCCACTTGTTTGAATCTCTAGAAGCTTATGAATTTTATAGATATAGCTAAAGGAATGCTAGTTAACTCATAATGGCAGGACAGCAGCGCACTGCCGCCATTTATTTGAATTTTAGAGACCATGGATTCACTGCAGCCAGTAGCGCACTGGCAAGGTACGACCCCTAGAGTCGACATCAGTTTAAGAAATTATAGGCTATAGAATATTGCTAAAACTATGGCTAGCGGTCCTCTTTGATCGTAGTTACCCTTGAATCAATATTAGATAGAGTTAAGAAGTGTTCGATTTTGTATCATGTTTGAGTTACGAAACCAAGGGTTTACCCCAGCCAAAGTATACAGACGGGCATAATCCTCAGTGAAATGATTTCAGACGTGAATACAAGTTTAGGGTACTATAGAGGATAGGACCGTGCCCTGTATGTCCCATAAGACCCAAAGCCAATACTAGTGGAAGTTTTGTTAGCTGGGTAGCATGTCTCTCAACCTAGCTTTCCGTGGTCCCTGTGACCTATTGACTAACACTAATATGTTTGCCCAGAATATAGAATTTAGAGATCCATAACCCATTAGTCGACCAAGGCTTTATGGATAAGAAGATAGTGGGAAGACTATATAAGCAATAACATAAGGTAAGGTTTTGATTCTCTCAGAACTCGGACTACTTGTGCCTTCTTTCAAAAATCTTGCATAATTGTATTTGACTATCTTAACCAACGCTGCTATTACAGCCTAGTTTTGCAAGCTCACTCTGTTCTCGAACTTGATTCGAGGCATATGTTTAGTGGGGACGCTGTTTGCAAAAACAAAAATATGAAACTTTATTGATACAAACTTTGTAAAGATTACAAGAATTCTGGAAAAGTACAACTGTAGGAATCCAATCTAGAAGACGATTGCTTTATCCCTTGGACGATGTAAACTTTGAAGACGGTAGCCTCTGAAGTTAAAGGCAAAAGCCTCGAAAGTTGAAGGCAAAAGCCTTGGAAGAATGCAGCAGCACTTGGGCAAGAACTCCTGAACTCTCTGGTATTTCTGAACTTTATGTCTGATCTCTCTATCTGATCTGATCTCCTTGAATGAAGACTTGAAACTCTATTTATAGAGTTCTGGAAATAACTAATTTTTAGTTATTCTGAATGGCGCAAGTTGGATTGCGCATGAACTGGATTGCGCAGCATCAGACTGCGCCGACAGTTGTCTGGTTGTGGGCTAACTGTCTTGGACACATGGCATCATTTGATTGAAATACGCATGATCGTGTGAAGACGGTTGCCACGTAACGAGCAATTGATGGCATGAATGCCACGTGTAATTTTGTAAGTTGACATAATGAAGTGCGCCACATAAATTGTGCTGACTTCGGATTGTGCTGAAATGGATTGCGTAGACACTGGATTACGCAGGCACTAGATTGTGATGCATGTACAGCTATCCTCGAGCGCTGTACTGTACAATAAACGAATAGTCTCCTCGTTCTTTGTGCTGTCAGCTGTCAGAAAGATTTGATTTTGTCAGATAATATTGACATTGCCACGTCAGCCTGCGTAGTTGAAAGTGTGCACAGTGCGTTGTGTGCAATCGGAATGATGCGCAATCTGATGTCTGCGCAGTTCATTTGAAAGTTGTATTTCTTGATTTTCTTACTTTGTTAATAGGTGCAACTTGATTTTTTAGGACCTACAAGACCCCCTTCAAAGTTTTCGAAAGTTGAATTTATTCAAAGTTTCGAAATACTTTGAATTTTAAATTTTAAAATCAAGTTGCGCATGAGCTGTCTGCGCAATCGGATGAGTCGATCCCTACTTTTTTGGCACAGTCTGAGGCAGCCGTTACTCTTTAAAAAACTATAAATAGTTCTCTTCAATATTCATTTCATTCTTTACTTTGCTTTTGTGATTTAAGAGAGAAGTCTCGAGCCTATTCTTCCTTTCTTCTCCATCGAATCTCCATGGATCCTAAGCGTTCTTCCGCCGCTGCCAAGGGCAAGGCCCCCGCCGAGCCTTCGGCTAGGTTGGCACGACGTCCTTCTCGACATGAGACTGTGCATCCTGCGTTGCAAGGTAGATGACCCAATCAAAAAACTGTTTTTAGGTTTTTTTGACTTTACTGATTTTCAGAATCCATCTCTTTTTAGAGATGTGATCATACTGCGCCACCCTTTTTAGGGTTTTGGTTTGAACGAAACGGTTTATTCTTCATTTTTATGAAGAATAACTTCTTGCGCAATCGGTTGAACTACGCTGGCAAAAGTCAGCGCAATTTGCTGATTTGTACGAGACTACCAGCACAATTTGATGCTGGCACAGACTGTTTGTTGCGCAATCGAATGTTTGTGCAGTCTGATGGTTGCGCAGTCTGATGGTAGCATCCTTGATTTTTTCTTGTGTTGAATTTTTGTTTTCTCTGTTTGATGCAGTTGATACCAGAGAAGATCCAGGGTATGAGAACTTTGTAGGAACTCTTTCAGAATTGGAATTCAAAGAGGACCTGTCCCATGTGTACATTTCACAGTATGATATGCCAGCTTCACGCCAAGCTATCTTGATAACCCAAGATAATGAAACCCTGTTATGTCTGATGAATGGACAACCTTTGGAGTCGGCAGATGCCATCATTCACAAGAAGCCCCTATTTCTATTTGGTGAAGCTTTTGAGAAGAGCTCTCAGCCGAGGCCACGGATGGAAGAACGGATTGTCCAACAGAAAGACAAGACAATCTCGATACCAGATGTTTCCCGCTGTCTCCCCTTATCTCGATATGCTCATGCAAGCTATCCGAGAAAAATGGAATAGAATCTCACACCTTTTCAGGTTGCCCGTCCAGAAAAGATTTATGTGAAGAAGGGGCCTAACAAGAAGGACATGTTCTATAGTTCTTCGGAACGATACAGTGTCCTGCTCAGAGGTTTAAAGCCCGGTTGTATTCTGCCGAAAAATTCTTCTTTGTTATTGCCCGTGGGAGTTCCAATATTCGCGAATGAGTTCGCGAAGGTCGAAGGGAGGTATCCAGATCAAGACCTCAGATTAACTGGACTGGTGAACCCAGACTATAAGAGATGGAGTTGTATAGCAAACTGGGTTTTGACTAAGTTTGAAGACAAACTTCAGCAGATTAACTTGTATCAAGCAGTGCATGCCACTGTTTACGGTTTTGCTCCCAATTCGCATCTATTTCTGGCTCTAGCAGAAAGATACAACTACAGGACAGGGACTTTTATGACTCCCTGCGGAGAGATCGGGTTTACCCTTCACGAGATGCAGTACATCTCTTACCTGCCGATGGGGGATGCCCCGTATGAGGAATTTGTCCCAACTAATGATGAGTTGGACAAACTTCAAAAAGAGAACGCAGCCATTGTAGAAGTCTTCGAAGAACTGATGTGTCATTATAAAATCTTTTCTTTGTTTTACAATAGTGGTACATCTGGTACCTGCTATTCATCCAAATGGTTGTCTTATCTGTTCCTCAACCATATTGAAAAAAAGTAGACCAAGGAATATGACAACTGCTATCCCGACTTCTTTAAACCACTGAGTAGCACTGAAGTAATGAAGTTAATGGAGAGAAGTGGTGACTTGGATGTCAAGATCAAGGACGATCATCAATGTCCTTCTCTAAAGAAAGGAGACATTCTCAAGAGTTATATGAGAGTGGGATATCGATTTATGTCAAAAGAAGCCCAACTGGAAGGTTTTTTGACATATTGGCTCCGTCGATTCGTCGTTCCCGGAGCAAGTGCCGTAGACCGCTTCCATCGCGGTGTTCTTTTTGCTGCCGTTCGATTAGTCTTCGGATACAAGATGGATCTCTAATCGGCGATGACTTGTAGAATGAACGCCAGTCTCCGCCTGTACGTCGATTTGATGATAAAAGCTAAGGGCAAGAAAGAGTTTCCTCGGCTAGAATTGTCGTATACTTATCTGTTCGGGTGGTTGCTTCTACACCATCCTACTTTGATGGACCCCGACATGGGACCAGTCAATGGCAGCTTTTTGCGGAGATTCTCCCACGGTAAGTGGAAATACACTTCCTTGAGAGATTGCAGATATGCTTTGAACCTTGGCAAAGGATGGAACTTCTATTGCACTACTCCTCCTGCCGGATATGAACAAATACCGACCAACATGGTTGACTCAAAGATGCAACCTTTGAGCCGTATAGATTTTGATTGGTTGAAGACAATTCGACCATCCCACTTGGTATATCGGTTTAAAGAAGAATGCTACTTGGAGCCATATCTTCCCAGCCGGTTTGCTCGGCAGTTTGGATATGAGCAATTCTACGTAGGTAATGCTATCTCATGCCTACAAGGAAAAGGTATCTTGATAGATGGAGCCAGGGCTTGGGCTTATTACAATGCTCGAGATACGAAAGCAACGTTCTCAATGCCGATGAATAGTAATCATGGCCCTCGTATGTTGTTCACATATTCGGTGTTTTATACATCATCGAACACTTTTGCCAAGAACTTTAATCTTGCGGATAGCTTCGTATCTGCAACGAGATTAAAGAAGGGAGGAGTCATCATGTCACTTCCAGGTAATAATGAGGTGCACGAGCCAGTGGATGCACCCTTAGAAGTTTCGAGGGACATTATGTTCCCTGAAGAGATTAACGCGCCACTGCGTGTTTCATTAAAGGTTGCTAAATCTCCGGCCAAGAAGAGAAGGAGAGAGGAGCCTTCCGTCCCAGCTGTGAAGAAGAAACTGATCTTGGATCATTCTTCAGAAAAGATTACTACCAGATCTCAATCTCGGCAGCTGGCCGAGACAATTCAGCAGGAAAAAGCTGCCACACCGACCTCTGTTCAAAAACAAGTCGAGGCAATAAACATAGAGAGTCCTGAGAGACCTCTGTATAGGAAGAAAAGGTTGGTCTGCAGAAGACAAGTTTTGTCTTCGATCATGATAGACGCTGCAGCGGGACTCACCATGCCCTCTCCAACTCCTGTTTCCGAGGCTGGACATAAAACTCCTAGTCCAAAACAGAGGAAGGATATTGAGGATAGAGAAGAGATCGACCAAAGAAATGAGGCTGAAGAGCCCAGAGATAACATTGTAGAGAAAGAGCATAACGCCGTACGATCTTCTTCACCGGCTGCGGAGACTACTCAACTTCCTCTTACACCTGGGGCAATCCTTGCGGAAGAAGATCGTTTGATGATCGAAGCTTTATATGGCTGTGACTTCGATTATCAAGAAGAAGCTGATCATGCCGTTGATGCTGCTAGTGAAGAGGCTCCCGAAGACAGCGAGAACGAGGAGAGAACCTCATCAGAAGCTGCTGATAAGACACAAAATTTGGAAGAGAATGTTGAGATCCAGACATCCCCCTCGAGACACTCTGACTCCTGAAAAGGAGGCTGATGTGCCGAGATCTCCGAAAAAGATTGCTGATGAAGAGGTGGATTTGGAGGAAACTCCAGTTGCTGCTCCCGAAGGTATTGTAATAAAATTAGCGATCTTCTTTTAATAAATAACTTGATAGCTAACATCGTTACTTTTATCCTTACAGAACCCAGATCCTCTTCTGCTCCTTCAATATACATGGACATAGTACTGGCAACGACAATTACCAGTAGCAGCCGCCATTTATCTTGTGGCTCGGAAGCAGGTAGTAGCCAGGCAGTAGCGTCTGAAGCTACTTCTGCTCAGCTAAAATCTGTTCCTGCAGATGATAGACTTATTGTTGGATCCACCTATGGTAAGACTGTTTTCACTTTTGATTCTCTTTATCAATAGCCAATGACAGGCAAAGTGACAGTATTTGATTTTGTAGAGGAACAACCAGGAGGAGCAACCAGCTCCACTTTGGTTCCCTTATTCAAAGAGCCTGCTATTCAGATACGAGAAATTGAGCGTCCTGCTGCTTTGTCATCAACAGGAGTAGCTGCGACTCCTGGTGCTTTGGCGATTAATCAGCTTGTCATCCAATCATTCACCAAATGCTTCTTCGAATCCTTGGGACCTTTGATCAATAGAATGATGGACAAAGAAGATGCTGACTTTTTCATGGTTAGAGGTCCGACCTCTTTCTTGGTGATGGCCATCCGGGAGCAAGGTGATGAGGCTCAGGCCACTTTCTTTGACCATATATTGAATGAGCTGGAAATCTCCATAAAGAACTATAAAGATCTCAACAAAGGGGAAGTGGAACCTTTAGTGCAGGCAGAGTTTGAACAAATGGCTCAGGCAGCTACAATTGAAAGAGTGAATCTCCAGAACCTCTTAGATGCTTATACTACTAAATCTGCTGAATATAATTCCAAGTTGGAATCGGTGATCTCAACTGCTGAGAGAAGAGAGAGAAGGATTGCTGAGCTGAGAGTGGAGATTGCTCGTCTCGAAGAGGAACTAGAAAATGAAGTTACAGAGCATCAGACTGCAGTCCAACAAATTGATGCTCTAACTCAGAAAAGAAACGAGTATGTAGCAGCTCTTGATGCGGAAATCACTTGTCGAATGGTAACCATGCCCGTTTTTAATGAAGAATCTGGGATGGAAGAGGCCAGAAGGAGAGTGATGGCATCTCGCGAAGAACGGTTGCAGATTTTGAAACAATAGATTGCTAATCTGATGATGCCTCCATCTCAATAGAAAGAACATCTTGTATCTTCTTGTCTTTCTTTATGCTATATAATGTCTTAAATTTTGATCAATAAAAGAAATTTTGTTATGGCTCTATTATTTCTTGTATATCTTATTCAGATATAAATAATAGCGATAGAAAATATATTCAGAGGTGCAGGACATGATATATTTCTTGATGATTTTGTAGAAAATAATTATATTCATTATATCTTCTCAGAGGTAATGTGGACGTGGCAGAATATAATTTGTTGAATATTATTATTTCAATAGATAACTTAATCAAGGATGATAAGTTACTGATGTGGATAATGAATGAAAAAGGTGTGAATGAAATAAATGAACAAAATGAATCGTCGGGATGAACGGATGGACCGTCAAATGAATTGAATCAACGGGTGAACCATCGGATGAATGTGAATGAACGGATGAACCATCTGATGAACGGATGAACCGTCAGGTGATGGATGTGAAATCAATGGATGAACCGTCTGATGATGATGAACGGATGAACCGTCAGGTGATGATGAATGAATGGACGAACCGTCGGATGAATGTGACGTTTCATTATTTTGAGAATCTCTGCCTATAAATAGAGCAAAAATTTGACAGAAATGAGCACTCCCATTATTCAACAAAAAAATGTCGTCTGGAGATACATCTAAGAAGACTGAAATCGCACCAAAAGTTGAAGCGGGCGTTGAAGAACATTCGGCCAAACCAGTCCAGCCAAAGCAGACGGAAGCAGGCGAAGGTTTATCCGTACCCAAACCACCGCGGGATATCCTGGATTTCTTGCTTGAACCAGGAAAGACTGAAGAGGAAGAGGCCATGAGGATAGCCGCTTGCAAGTTCCTAGTAGGTTCGAGCAAAGAAGTCCTCAGTTCTTTTGCTGATTATGTCTTTGATAAGGACGACAGTGGTCCGCGTCCTAATGTTGAGAAGGATGACAATGATCTTCCTTGATTCATGTAACCTCACTTATGATGAAATAAAAATCAAACTTTATTTATGAATTGTCTGATCATATTTACATAAATTTCTGTTACATTTATACATAGTATTTCTTGAAGAATTTGCCATTGATAGGCATCATTGCAACTCGACCATCTAATTCTGCAAGTTGATATGCTCCATTTGAAAAGACTTTGCTGACAACGTAAGGTCCTTCCCACTTCGCATCGAACTTGCCTTTGCTCGAGTGAGTCATAGTCATAGGACGTCTTACTGTTAGAACAAGTTCTCCTTGCTGAAAGGCTCTGCTTTAACTTTGCGATTGAAAGTCTTCGAGATGTGGGCTTGATATAACTCAATATACTGTTGAGCTAATAGCCGCTTCTCATCAAGTACCTCCAATTCTTGAAGTCGGAGAAGATCGTTATTAACTGTAGTGAGTTCAATAGCAATGGCAATCCTTAATAAAGAAATTTGAAGTTCTAGAGGCAGAACTGCTTCACAACCATACACCAAAGAGAAAGATGTAAAGCCTGTGGGATTGCGGACCGTAGTTCGATAGGCCCAAAGACATTCACCAAGCTTTTCACTCCAATTCTGTTTGTTAGTGGATATAAACTTCTTGAGGAGCTTAATAATAGTTTTGTTGAAAGCTTCAGCTAATCCATTAGCAGCAGGATTGTAGGCTGTCGAAGCGATATTGTCAATTCGATGATTATCACAGAATCTTGTAAATTTCTGGCTGATGAATTGTGGTCCGTTGTCATGAATGATCCTTCGAGGGACACCAAATCTATAGATGACATGGTGTTTAACAAAGTTGATGACACTGCTGGTCTTGACTTCAGCCAAAAGGTATAGCTTCAGCCCACTTGGAGAAATAGTCGGTTATTGCTAGGATGAACCGATGTCCTCTAGAAGAAGGAGGATTGATAGGACCTATAATGTCCATACCCTAAGCTTCAAACAGCCAGGAAGCAGCCGTCGATTGCAGAAATTCTGAAGGTTGATAAATAAAATCTGCATGGATTTGACAAGCTCAACATTTTCTTGCATAATTGATGGCATCAGATACCATAGAGGGCCAATAATAACCTATGCGTCGGATGCGATCTTGTAATTTAGGACCGGGTTGATGTGCTCTGCAAACGCCATCGTGAGCTTCATGCAGTACTTGTTTTGCTTCATCACCAGCTAGACAGCGCAAGAGTAGGCCATCATAAGTTCGTCGATAGAGAGTCTTGGTGGTTTGGTTGTAGTAGAATCGGAGAGATCGTCGATAAATACTCGTGGCTTCTTTTGGATCTTCAGGGAGTATGTCATGAACTATGAAGTCGATGAAAGGAGTTCTCCAATCTTCACTAATAACATTGACTTTAGTGAAGTTACTGAATTCAATATTACGATTGTTTTCGATACAGAATAATTCTCGATTAGAGATGACCACCACCTGTTGTCTTCTGATTGGGATGGCTAGGACTGCTGCAAGATTGGCCAAAGCATCTGCCTTAGTATTGCAAGCTCGGCGTACATATTCAATGAAGAAGGCTTTGAATGATGTAGCCATGTTGATTGCCACTTCAAAGTAAGGCACTAGATCTTGATGGCAAACTTCATAGGATCCTCTAACCTGATTAACAACCAGCTTAGAGTCGCCATAGACTACAAGATACTTGATATCGAGTTGTTTGGCTAATTGAAGGCTGATAAGTAGAGCATTGTATTCTGCCACGTTGTTGGAGCAAGGCTCGTCTAGAGAGTAGGCTCTTTGTATAGCTGACCCGTCTGGAGAAATGAGAATAACTCTGATTCCTGCTATAATGGCACCATTGGGTCCAATTCTGGATGCACCGTCAAAGAATAGACGCCAAGTAGGAAATTCTTCAGAGATTGTGTTAGATTCCAAAGTCTCATCTGGAATTTCATCGTAAAGTTTTGATGTCTCTGGAACAGGATGGGCTGCTAAGAAATCCGCCAGTGCTTGACCTTTGACAGATTTTTTAGGAACATATACCATGTCATATTGGGCTAGCAGAATGGCCCATGTAGCCAGCCGAGAGTTGAGTGTGCTAGGTTTCTTCATGAGTACCCGAAGAGGATTAACTCGGGATATGACATGAATAGTTTGGCCAATGATGTAATGTCGAGTCTTTTGAACAGCAAACATGAGAGCTTGGCATTCTTTTTCGACCGGACTATAACGGTGTTCAGCACCAATCATAGTACGACTTAGATAATAGATAGCTTGTTCGTGGTCTTCTTTGTTCTTTTGGGCAAGTAAAGCACCTAATGAATGATCCATAGCACGGATATATATTAAGAATGGTATGCCAGAGATTGGTGGCACCAAGATCGGTGGGTTCATGAGATACCGCTTTATGTCGTCAAATGCTCGTTGACATTCTTCGGTCCAAATAAAGATACACCCTTCTTCATGAGTTGAGTGAATGGTCTGCAGCGTCCAGACAGATTCGAAATGAATCTCCTGATGTACGCAAGTCGACCTTGGAATCCTCGTAGCTCTTTTAGGTTGCGTGGAGGACGCATCTCTTGAATGGCTTTGATCTTCTCGGGATCCACATGTATACCCTTAGAGGTAGTGACGAAGCCGAGAAATTTACCACTAGAGATACCCAATAATGACTTGGTGGGATTCATTTTGAGTTGATGTTGGCGCATGAGATTGAAGATAGTTCTCAAGTCTTGGATGTGATCTTCCTTTAGACGACTTTTGACAGTAATATCATCAACGTAGCATTCGACAGTCTTGCGTAGATAATCTCGAAAGATGGTACTCATTGCTCGTTGGTATGTTGTACCAGTGTTCTTGAGACCAAACGGCATCACAGTATAACAATAGACTCCACGAGGAGTGCGAAAAGAAGTATGCTTTTCATCTTCAGGATGCATCCGAATTTGATTGTATCCAGAGAATCCGTCCATGAAAGATATTCTTTCGAACCCACAGGTGTTGTCAATCATGACGTCCGTGATAGGGAGAGAAAATTCATCTTTTGGACATGCTTCATTAAGATCTCGGAAGTCGATGTAAACTCAAACTTTGCCAATTTTCTTTAGAACTGGAACGACATTGGCTACCCAATTAGGATGCTGCTCTTCTCTGATAAAGCCGCAAGCTATGAGATTTTTGACTTCATCGTCGATTGCATCTATAATTTCTGGCTTGAAATGCCGTTGTTATTGTTTGACCGATTTTGCATTCGGCAAGATGTTCAGTTTGTGAGTAGCGACTTTAGGATCCAGTCCTGGCATGTCTTCATAACTCTAGGCAAAGACATCAATGTATTCTTTAATCAAAAGAATTAATTCTTGCTTGTCTGCATCTGAAAGGTTCTTGCTGATGAATATTGGATGAGGTGATCTGTTCTCTCCTACTTCAATTTGAACCAATTGATCTTCGGTAGGAGGTTCTCTTTGTTCGAATCGGAGTTCCCATTGGGTATCCATTCGTTGAGCCCAAGGATCTGTTTCAGGACTTTTTTTAATATCCTCGTCACATCCTTCTGGAAGTTCGACGGAGACCATATTAGAAGATACAATTAACCGATGAACTTGACCAATGCTGGTGTCAGAATCCTACGATCTGGAATCAGAAGAGTTAGAACGGTCCTCGCTATCAGATTCAGAGCCTGCTGGGGATAACATCGGAGGAGAAGCATATCCGAGACCTCTTTTGGTCCTGCTATAGTACATCTCTGACTTTTCTTTCAGAACAGTCGTACGAAGAGGAGTTCTTCAACCTTTACCGTAGTTGAGGCCGCTCTTGATATCGTAACCCATCTTTCGGATGATGTCTTTTGATTGTTGACTGTAACGACGGAGTTGAAGATGTCCCGTGTCATTAACTTTGCTATCATCCGTATAGCTGAATTGTTGTTCCGGTCCTTTACTAAAAAGTATTGGACTTTCGTCTTTCTTGCGAGCAGGAACAATACGATATGAATCCTTTGGGTGTTCACATGAAACTTCAGTTTGAAGAGATTGCACAACTCCCATTGTAAATGACTGAAAGCTACCTAACATATCCAAGTAACATTTAGCATAATAAATGACATCAGTATACTGGAAAGTAGATGCTTTTTTATTAATATGTACATTGGTATTTACAGTAGGACCTTCAGCCTTAACATGCTTGGTCAGATTGATTACAAGAGGGGGAGAAGAAGAACGTGGAGGAGGATTAGCTTTGTTACGACGGAGGTCGGTAACAAGCGGCTCAGAGGAGGTGAGCTCCTTTTTCTTTTTGTTATGAGGTAGATTGATAACAAGTGGCTCATAAGAAGTGAGCTGCTTTTTGTCTTTGTTACGACGTAAGTCGATAACAAGCGGCTCAGAAGAGGTGAGCTCCTTTTAATCTTGACCACCATCAGTTGGTTGCTTCTGGACTGGCAAGTGAATAGCTAGGACGAGAGACACGCCCTTTAATAGGTATGATAAGGGTATCTTTGGGCACTGTTTCTGATTCTTCTTTAGTAACCAGAGACAAGACAACCTTCATGAATTCATTCTTGTACATGCAAGCGTCGTTGCAGTACGCTTCAACGCCTTTGAAAGGATAGAGATCAGCAACCTCCTTCTGGACTTCTCCATTGTCATCAACATATTTGAAACATTGATGAAGAGTTGATGGAACAATGTTGTGTTCATGTAGGAATGGTCTCCCCAATAAAGCATTATAAGAACAACCATGATTGTCGATGATATAGAAGGTCACTTTTGTGCGCAGATTGCCTATTTGGAGTTTTAGACGAATCTTGCCCAGAGGTTCACTTCTTCCTTGATTTAACCCAAGGATGGTGGTGATTGTACTGGAGAGACTATGCACTAGGATTTTAAGCGCATCCAATATTGGCATGGACATAATGCTGAGAGTAGACCCTAGATCTATCAGAATACGATCGACTTTCATTGAATCGACATATCCTATATAGTAGCGAGGACGGTCGTGCCTGTTATCTTCCATCAACATGTCGT
Organism: Iris pallida; assembly: GCA_029216955.1. NCBI lineage: Eukaryota > Viridiplantae > Streptophyta > Magnoliopsida > Asparagales > Iridaceae > Iris > Iris pallida. Next base: position 43,354,562 of record JANAVB010011199.1, on the reverse strand, counting down.
CTTGTGTAAAAGTTATGTTTGGAATTAACTCCAACACACTATGACAATGGTGGCAAGAAACTGGCTCTACTTTTGGCTTCTTTAGAAGAGCTAAGCAGGTTTCAGCTTGCATTAGAGCTTCGCTCAGAGTTTTCCGAGTCTCTTTAGAAAGACGTAAGAGCTCGAAGATTGACAACCGGGCCGGTGTATTGGTAAACTGAGCCAAGATGTCAAAGTTGTAAGGCTTTTCAAGTCCAGAAGAAGATGACTTCTTCAAAGGTTTGTCAAAGCAGACTTGCTGTTTGCCTTTGTCAGCGACCGTCGATTTGGGAGGAATGGGTATCACAACTGGTGAGGAAGCAATAGGAATATCCTCAGTAGAAGCAGGCTACACCGGAGCAGGTTCAGAGGAAGAAGCAGGATTCTCTTGGGCTTCAGGGTAATCCTTTAGATAAGCTTTCCCTGATCTGGTACCCAGTAGGATTTCTTCATCAACTATGGGATCAAAAGACACTATATTGCAAATCTTTATTTTGCCCTTGGAGCGATCTTTTTTCTTGGAGGAAGAGGGAAGTTCAAACTTTGAAGCAAGATTCGGATGAATCCACATAATCTTGCTATTGTCAAGAGACAAGGGGACAAGACCTTCACTTTGTGGAGGAGGGAGATTCTCAATCTCAAGAGTAGCTTTGGGGATAGGAATGACGCCATGCTGCACCATCTGGGGCGGAAAGTCACCGAACTGAACTGATACCATGTTTGCAGTAACAGTCTTCTCGTCTTGTTGTAGAGTGACGACGCCTGCATTGACCAGCTCCTGAATTTTTCCTTTGAGCACATAACATGCTCGAGTGGGATGTCCGATGAACCTGTGATAGACACAGTACTTGGGATGATCAGTCTTACCGACTTCATCAGGCTTCTTGGGATCTGGAAGTTTGATTTTATTGCTTTTAATTAAGCAATCAAAGATGCTAGCAGTGTCATTCTCGTCAAAGAAATACTCTACTTTAGGACGAGGTTCTATCGGCGGAGGTGCTGAAGGAGTAGAAGTTGACGTAGGAGGAGCCACGTTAACCGCCAAAGATTCCTTGTTCTTATTCAAATTGATGTTCAAAGTTTTTTTTGGTTCGCGGTTGTTCTGGCGATTGCCACCGCCTGATGTTTGATGTTCATCCCGGTCGGGGTTAGACATTTGTACCCCTAACTGCTTGAATTTGTCATCGCTAACTTCAGCTGCTTTAGCGTTGACAATGAAGGATGGCCAATCTTGGAACTGAGTAGACCCCGTCCACATGCTGATGATAGGCAATAGATTTGCCTTACAGGTGTCTATAGTGACAGCAGCCGGAGTTTCCGGTAGCATTTTCAAAGCTTCTCGACGGAATCTTTCGATGAAACTCTCAGCAGTTTCATTGTGCTTTTGTTTGATTTTATTGAGGGCTGACATAGTCATGTCATTGATCCCTTCGTAAAATTGTTCCAAGAAGATTTGCTTTAAGCCAGAGGAGGATGTGATACAACCATCGGGCAAGCTTCTATATCAATCGTATGCTACGCCGGCTAAACAGCCGACGAATACTCTGGTAAGAAGAGCATCATTTGGTTGAAGTTGAACAGTCATAACCTCAAAATGGTTGATGAACTGACTGGGAGATTTGCTGCCATCAAACAGCGAGATAGTTGGGATCTTGTACTTTGGAGGAAACGAGACTTCCTTCCATTCAACTGGATAAGGTTGCTTGATCCCCAAGCTTTGCAAGTTGTCCTTCTCCTTGAAAGCTTCGAACTAAGTTCGCAGGAGCTTCACAGCTTCATTGGCATCTTCCACTGATGTAGAAGGAGCAGGTTGAACCACAGTGTTAGGAGGAGGAACAACATGATAAGCACTACCCCCAGCACTTGATTGACTGGGTGTAGGTTGGACTTATACAGGAGGTATTTGAGTATGTGCTACCCCCAATCCAGCATTGACAGGCACTGACGATGCTATGATTTCAGGATTTGTAGGCAGTACGGTCGGTGGCACTATGTGCTGAGCCACAATGATGGAATGCATACTTGCGACCATTTTCGCCATTGTCTTCAACTTATCTTATAGTGCATCTATTCTTTGTTATTGACTAGCTGAACTGGAAGCGTCAGGATCTTCATTGACAACTTAAGCTGTCACTTTTCTGGGTACAGTGGAAGACACTGTCTGTTCTGAGCTTTCGTTGTATGCATCATAATCGGAGAAAGAATCATCTCCTGAGTGAGAAGGAAGGAGACGTTCAGAAGGAGTTTGAAGATTCCTTTGACCGATTGTGTCTCGGCTTCGGGATCTGGTATATTGGAATACTCCTTCAGAGGATTCTTGAAGTAAATCCAGGTACCGTTGGCTTGGCTTGCAAGGTTTCCCGTGCTTAGAGCACTTCCTACCCCAGTATCTCTGGAAGTCATATTGACGGAAGCGTACAGAACCTCATCTTCATCTTTCGACATAGGTTCAGAGTTAGAAAAGTTCAGACGATCGAAGACAGATCGTCTAGTTGTTTGACAACAACACTTGATAACAACCTTGTGATTACAATGATGATCAGATGGTTGGACAGGAGGTATTGAAGTGTTGTCCCGCCTTTGCTTGTGGTGTTCTCGGAGATCGGAAACAGCAATGGGACGAGAAGAAGTTCGAGGGATATTTAATAACATTCGGAACATGGTTCCGGTTCTTCAAATGTTTTGTCCCTTGAGTGTACACGGAAGTGCTCATTTCATTAGCATAAGTGTCCAGATTCTTGATCCTGGAAGTTTGCTTCTGATGATGTTTGATCTTCGGCATTGGCTATTTACGTTTTACCGAAGTTGGCCTGTTGAGATAAGTTCTTAAATCAGCAAACTCACCCCCAGGGGTTTCTGTTTGAGACACCAGCAATTTTATCTGTTTTGAACGGAAGATCTTGAGGGTTGGGAGATCTTGGAACTCTGCTACCGAAGTAGGCATAATACCTCTTTGATCAGTACAAGTTCTTTTAACATGGAAAGAAGAATCCTTGTTTGAAAAAAATTTGTACTGACTGATACCGAGGCACGTTCAGTGTGATCTTCTACGGTAAAGACCGAAGAAGACTGAGAAAAGACCAAATGGCCTTTTCCTTTATTTTGTAAAGAAGGGTTAGCTAAAGAGTGTTTCCCTCTGTTGTCTTCCAAGTCAAGGGACGAGGAAGTTTGAGAAAAGACCAAAGGGCCCTTTCCTTTATTCTTAAGAGTAGGAGGAATAGCCAAAAGACTACCCCCAGTGGATTGTGCAGGAGAAACAGGGTGTTGGAGAGGAGCAGCACTCTTTCCTTTGTTGTGAGTAGAAGAAAGATTAGCCAAAGGGCTGTCTCTCTTGGATTGCGCAGACATAGTTTGCGCATGGATGGATGGCGCACTGGCAGGTTGCGCAGGAGAGTCCTTGACAGAGATCTTTCTGGTTCTGGCCACAGACACTGTGGTTTACGCATCAGGAGTTCTGGCCACTGAGTGTTTGGAGTGCACTCTAGTTGCTGGAGTGTTGGTTTACGCAGGAAGATTGGCAGCCAACTGCGCCAGAGGCAGAGGAAGTCTTACCCCTTGATAGGGCAGCATATGAAGTCTCTTGTGTACTGGCAGCAGCAGATTGTGCATTTGTGACAGAGACAGATTGTGCAACAGTCTTAGTGACAGCAACTGTAGACTGTGCAGCAGAATGCACAACAGGCTTCTGGCAGACTGCGTAGCAGTCTTGCTGGCAGAGTTAATGGACTGTGCAGCAGTCTTGGAGACCCACACTGGGCGCACTTTGCACGTGTCAGAAGTGGTTGCAGTACGAGGAGTGGTCTTAGAGTTGATCATGGCTTCATAGGCTGTCTGGTTGACCTTTACAACCAGAGTCTTCTGCGTCTTCCCGATAGACGCTCCGTCACATTGAGTTGTCACTTCCTCGTCGGAGGAGAATGTCGTCCCCAGTAGAGTCGCCATTTTGTTTGCAAAAACAAAAGTATGAAACTTTATTGATACAAACTTTGTAAAGATTACAAGAATTCTGGGAAAGTACAACTGTAGGAATCCAATCTAGAAGACGATTGCTTTATCCCTTGGACGATGTGAACTTTGAAGACGGTAGCCTCTGAAGTTGAAGGCAAAAGCCTCGAAAGTTGAAGGCAAAAGCCTCGGAAGAATGCAACAGCACTTAGGCAAGAACTCCTGAACTCTCTGGTATTTCTGAACTTTATGTCTGATCTCTCTATCTGATCTGATCTCCTTGAATGAAGACTTGAAACTCTATTTATAGAGTTCTGGAAATAACTAATTTTTAGTTATTGTGAATGGCGCAAGTTGGATTACGCAGAAACTGGATTGCGCAGCATCAGACTGCGCCGGCAGTTGTCTGGTTGTGGACTGACTGTCTTGGACACATGGCATCATTTGATTGAAATGCTCATGATCGTGTCAAGATGGTTGCCACATAACGAGCAATTGATGGCATGAATGCCACGTATAATTTTGTCAGTTAACACAATGAAGTGCGCCACATGAATTGTGCTGACTTCGGATTGCGCTGAAATGGATTGCACAGACACTAGATTGCACAAGCACTGGATTGCGCTGCATGTATAGCTGTCCACGAGCGCTGTGCGGCACAATAAACAAACAGTCTCCTTATTTTTTGTGCTGTCAGCTGTCAGAAAGATTTGATTTTGTCAGATAATGATGACTTGCCACGTCAGCCTGCGCAGTTGAAAGTGTGGCAGTCCGTTGTGAGCAATCGGAATGATGTGCAATCTGATGTCTGCGCAGTTCATTTGAAAGTTGTATTTCTTGATTTTCTGACTTTGTTAATAGGTGCAACTTGATTTTTAGGACCTACAGACGCCTGCTCACATATTGTCTAATCAGAATCAATGTATTACGGTCTGATCAGCCGTAGTGTACCCGGTTTTCCCTCCCTCTGATTTACCTACGTGGATTGAGGTGTAGATGTCTCTAGGGCCTCATCCGCTACCGCGTTGACAATTCCTCTTGAATTATATGATCGCCTTTGAATCACGTGATTGTATTCAGTGACATCTTTCTTAAACTCTTTATTGTTTTTGTCTTTCACTGATTTGGAAAGGCAGAAGCTCGTAATTGGTAGAGAGATACCGACTATCCCCATGTCTATGGTAGTTATATACACAAGTGTAGTTATCAGCAGCCAGCCATGTGATTAAGTTACACGTTCTCCTCTCAACCCCAAACTGTTATCGGGACTTCCAAGCCATCTGAATTTGAGAATGATTAGGGTTTTACCCTTAGTCAAGATGCCAATCTAGGAGACTATCTATTCTCAAGAACATAATTTGTTGTGAGTCTCTAAATATTTTCTTGAATATTGCCTTAACTAAAATCCTTATGCCTTGACTCAACCGTTTCTCGACCAAAGCCCACAGTTTAGACATGAGATGAATAGACAAAGATAAGGACAATCATTTACCGTGACTATGGTAGACACTCATTCCGAGATTGGTTTCCAACAAGTATTGTCCTAGTTATGTTTATTATTAAGACCTAACTAGTGTTGGAACACCACAGTCTGTAGATTAACCAATACCATAGCTTAAATATCATGTCATACTATGACCTATCAGTTGTCAACCACAATACATGATCACTACAACCCTTGTGACCATAATCTGGCAGGTTTGACATAAATAGAATTTCTTGACTCAATTGTTAGAAATCTTTCTTATGTTGTACTTGGTTGGTTACCCCATCGGAAACTCTTGTATACTGTGGACGAGTAGGTCATTCTATTATATCGACCATGTGTCATCGTACACACTCGTTTTCTATTTAATGAGGAACGATCCTTGAGTTGACTCATATCTACTGTATTCTGTTACGTCGTGCCTTATTCTTTATTAACAAGAGTCGGGGTACAACATACGGACTTGGGAATTCTTCTAACCTCATTATTCCTAAAACCCTGTCCCAGCTTCTAAGGTGGGTAGACTGTAAGCCTTCTAAAAAAAATTTAGGATATGCCAGGATTACCTATTGATTAGAATAATTTTCATTAGGGTGATAATTAGTGCCCCATAGACTCCCACTTTCCAGTTAGATTATTTTGTGCCCCGGCCGTGTCATTAATATTCGGAGCACGAGACCAGCTGTTATCTTCCAACAAATTTCACATGCAAGATCTAGACGAGTCCACCTTCATCTAGGTATACATCTCCTACTCAAACCCGTCCCCTTGTACTCTATTTTTGTAGTACGACTTTCAGGTCAAAAGGACTAGTTATGTCCTTACCATAATATCGGTATACTTCCTGACTTCCATTAGAGCCTCAACTTTGACTTAATTCCTTCAACCCAATATATGGTTATGATCTACTCGAAGCCCACTATGCACACGCCACTAGTGTGCCACTTGATAGAGGCCTCTTATAATACCCAGTTTTCTAAAATGAGGATAATTTTGAAATTTTGTATTTTAATTTATTTAATTATGGTATTTAAGATTTTCCATGATTTTTATTGATTTTTTTATCATTTTAAAAAAAATCTATTTTGAATCATGGCTTATGTTTTGGTGTTTCTCTAGTGTAGCCCTAGAGACTACTTGACCAGGAAACTAACCATGACCTTGGGAGCCTAACCATGTGAGTAGAGTTTCCATTTAGTATATTTTAGCCTAGAGGGTACTTTGGAAATTTTGGGGATTTATTTAATTTAATAGGATTTGTTAGAACTTATTGAATATATGTGAATAATTGATTGGTAAGTGATGTGATTAGCCTAACCTAGAAGGACCTACCCTAATAGATTGGACTAACCTAGATTAGCCTTGGTTAAGTTGATGGTTATGTTAGCATTGACTAAGGTTGGTTAGCCATGATTTATGACTTGACTAGTCATGACTAGGATTAGTCATAGTCTTGAGTTAGTATAGCTTAAACCTAGAATCCATATGGACCATAGATCCTTAGTGGGAGATTGAGAGCCAATGATTGGGCACTAAACCCTAGGATGACCAGCCATGTAGTAGTTTCCCCCTATATAAACCTTCATGATGAACTCTTGCCTCTTTTTTTTATCATTCTTGCAAGTCTTGAAGAAAGAGAGGTATAGACTCCTTCCCCAATCCATAGTTCATCCATTTTTTATCCTTTTTAGCTCTAGTCTTTTGCAATAGCACCTAACCAATCCCCACTTGCTGTTCTTGTGGAGCAAACCCAGCCTAGGAGCAATTTGGGAGCCTACATTGCTAGAGAACCTCTCAGCTTTGGATATTCTGGAGGATGAAAAAACTCACTCAGGTTTAACCCTAAAACCCTATTGAAACTCTAGATTTTATTGCATATTCATGTAACCCTAGGTGTCCACCTCGACCTGACCAAGTTTGGTGCCTTATTGTGTCGGATACGTGTCTGTATCGGACACGTATTAGTCGTGACTGCAAGTGTGGATGGAATGCTGGAATGAATTCTTTTTTTGTTATTTTCGAATTCTATTTGAATAGAAATCTTGGTTTTGATATTTCTTAATGATTTCTTAGTCTCTGAGGTGATTTTTGTGTCCCTTTGTGTCGCATTTTGGTGTTGGACACGGCCTGTGCACAGCCCACAATTTTCCCCTGCTACTCGAACCTTACTGTGGCCACGACACGGGGTCTTTTGATCTAAAATTTTGTGTGGATAGAGAGGCATTGACTGACTCCCTGCTCCCAAAGTTTGGGAGTGTCTCGTGGTCTGTGCGCGGAGAAATCGAGGCCGCACTGGCCGCGCACTGGCGCGTACAGGCGACTGAACACATGCACAGACACGTACGAACACGTGTCCGTATCCTCTGTAGACACGTCGTGGACACGTATCAGGCTATCCCACGTGTAGCCCTACCATGGGCGACCACGTGGGTGTGTGCACGTGACACGAAGTGTCGTGTGTCGTGTCCTATACTCGAGTGCATGCATGCACGACACTGTGTGACACTGGGTGCACCCCACGTGTTTGCAACGTGTTGGACACGTCTGTGTCATAGTTTTTGGACACGAAACGACTCACATGACACGTGTACATATGCTACACTAGTTATCAACCTATTGTTTGTAATCTTAATGATTAATTAGGTCAATTCATTGAAATCCCAATTTTTTCTAATACTTCACTGATACACATGTGTTGTTCTTCATTCCTAAGTTTCATTCCTATTCTAAACTGATTTCTTAATGTTTAATGGCCATTTTAATTCATGAACATGTGTAATTACATCCCTATAATATTGTCCACTGATTGTGTTAATTTTTAAGGTTCGAATTGGATTTTTGATATTGGAATGGGTTTTCGAAAATGTGTGGACTGCAATTTGAGTTCAACTCTTAATTCCCTGTTTTAAACCAGTTTGATGATTAAATAGATACCTTAAATGCTGTTTAATGTCTGAGATTGGTTCAATTACATATGTATTAGAATGTACAATGTTGAATTATGGTTTTGTGTTTAAAAGATCGATTTCAAGTGAGTTGGGACTGAACTGAATACTCAGTTCTGGAGAACAGTCCCTTCTCCTAAAATCTGAGTTCTCTGATTTAAATTTGTTATGTTAACCCATATACCCTATGCTAGTCATTACTAGGTTGAATTCATGTTAGTTTAGGTTTCATTTAAAGCATGGTTTCGAAATAGGATGTGAAGGTTTTCGAATTGGTTGGGTTTGAATTTTGAGTTGGCTGCCACTGATTTCTAATCTAATTCCAGTTTTTTTTAACTGTTTGAAAGTTTAATTGCCCTGATTAATTCCTTAAGCATTTTGTGAATTCATTGTTAATTGATTCATGGGGTTTCTAATTCGATATTTCAGTTCAAAGGAAAAAGGTTCACTGTTACTCATTAATTGGTTTTGAATGGGGTTTCCCATTTTCTGATTCAATGCTGATATTGATTTCTGAGAATTGAAAGCGTTCAAACCATTTTTTTATGTATTCTTAACTGTCAATTACACAATACCTGAGAGGGATTGGGCATTGTTGTAGTTTAGGTTTTGAATTATTATGATGCATTAGTTAGGTTACTGTGATCTTGAAATTGAAGTATCAGCTTGGTTGGTATCTTGAATACCTGCAATGGATGTTAGTTGTGGTTTTTTAAGTCCACATTGTCTTTATATTCCTGTCACAGGTTTCCACACGCATGCCAACTTATAAACTGAAAACTGTTTCCCTCTCTTATACACACACCCCCTACTAACTGCTATGTGTGTCACACATTGCACAGATATGCATATTCACACACATACACACAAGACTTAGCCTTAGCACTGTCAACCTGAACACACAAATCTGAGATTCTTTTTACACTCAAACCTGAGGCCTTAATGTTCACTCACCCACACACATTCCTAAACCTGTAATTGACACTTATACACACACTTTTCTCTATTGATTTCTGAATAGTCTACACACACATGTAGGCACACACATGCACATGCCCATTGACACTACCTTCATTACCCACACTGGTTGTTCACACACACATGTCTCTCTCTCTCTATGAATATATGTATAATATCTCTAATTTGCTGGGTGAATATGTAATATATATAATGTATGTGCATATTGCCTATAATATAATATATAAATATAATATTGCTTATATTTAAATAGTATATGTATGTAATGTGTGGAAGCAATGTATTACCAATATAGATTGCATTAGCCTATGTATATACACCTATGTAATGTGTGTTTTGATAAGCTTAGTTGGCATTATGTTGTGGTTGTGTGCTAGCCTAGGTTTAGTTAGGGTTGGCTAGACTTGGTTGACTGGTTTAGACTAGGGTTAGACCTAGAATGGCTAGCTTGACCAAGTTTAACCTTGTTTGACCTAGTTTGACTAAATTAGACTAGAATTGACCTAGTTGACTTCTAGGGTTGACCAGAGTTGACCAAGAGTTGACTTTGGCCTAGATTGACTTAGAATCATGTAGAATGCATAGTAGGACTTCATTATACCATTTTGGACTTGTTGTGACTTGTGCTGTTCTATAGGAGACAGACACCACTCCTCGGACAGTATATTCTCTTCAGACACTCAGGAGATCAGGCGAGTATATTCTCTGACCGCTTCATACCTGTATGGATTTACATTCTTGCTCTAGATTACTGTACTTGATGCTGACACTGATCATTATCACGGATTGGTACTATATGGATCTTCTTCTGAGATATTATCTCCTTGTATTCACTAAATACATATTGTGATGTGCGTTTCACTTACATATTGTATTTATTGAATACCCTTATCATTGTATACTCATTGTGCATATTGTCTCTCAGTATCACATTGAGCCATTGTACAAGCCATTGTATAAGGTAACGTAACTGAATTGGATCCTTGTGTATTGATTGGGGAGGGGGAGTAGAAATGGTTATGTGATCAATCCTATTATATAAAAAATTGTATATGTCCATTGTACACCCACGTACAAAGGAGTCCCATTTTATTGTATAACCTAACCCGTTTACATAACCATATTGTGCTCTAAAATCACATGTTCCTTACAGTTCTTACTTATTATATTTAGATATTTTCTGTTATCAAATCTCTACTATTTTTCATATATCTTCTTCTTTCTGCGTTTCATGTACTTTACTCTATTGTATGCTTTATATTTCCTAACTCAATATGAACTGCGTGAGATGTTTTGTGCTCGCTCCCGTCCTGACTGGACCTGTTGAAAATATTACAGAGGATGTGGAGGAGGCCTACGTAGACACCTACTATGGGGCAGCTGTAGATGCCATGTGTGACCCAGATTTCCGGCCTGATCCACTAGCTTAGAGACTGAGGCTCCCTAGTCTAGGTTTTCTATTTCTGTCTTCTGAGATTTGGATTGTATATACTCTTTCATTTTCAGTATTAGACTTGTATTGAGCTGGATGTTCTATTTTGTATAGACACTTAGACTCTCTGTCTGATTGTATCTTGTGGATCTTTTATTCCAGTATCTATCTATCTTTTATCTTATCATTCTGTCTTAGATATGATTGAGACTGTATATTGCTATGTCACCTCCATTCGGAGGGTATATACTGTACAGGTACCTTTATATTGTTAGATGATTGACCTAGGACAGCGTTCTACCGCCGACACTGCGGCGTAGGCTGGGCGTTGTTACGTTCTCGTACCATCACAGTGGGTGCGGGTCGTGACACATTTTTGGTGGTGGCCCATACAGGTCGAGTTTATGAAGTGGTATTCGAACTAGAGTACCACTACAGCCTGCAGTAGGATTAGGATATTTTGGAGGTACTCAATCACATTAGGAAAAGCTCTTAATCTGATTCTTGATATCAAATTCTTACTACTTTAATACTTTCTTTTGAAATAAAACTGTCCTCCCTTGATTTATTGCTTCCTTCACAGCAATTGATACCCTTGTTTGATCTGTCTTCAGGATGGTGGAGACGCGGTTACAGCGTACCATTCATGGGGATACTGTAGAGGGGACTGCTACCTCTCAGCCAGTTCAGCAGGGTCGGGAGGCTACAGCTCCTGCCACCTCTGCTCATATTGGGACTTTAGTAGCAGCAGCAGCTGAGGGTATGCCTTCACCAGTTCGGAGGCAGGACCCAGTCATTCCAGAGGTACCGTTCCAGCAGCCACTGCCTATAGGAAACGTGGACGCAGCTCAGATGTTCGCGTATTTCCAGCAGTTCATGGACCGACAGCAGGCTCGACAGGACAGAGGCATGGAGTTGGCCGTCACGACAGCCGCAGCTCGACCAGTGGTTCAGCAGCCGAAGACACCGGGGTCGAGCAGTTTTAGAAGATGAGCCCCAGAGACTTTCTGGGGACAGAGGGGATCCTATATGCCGATGAGTGGATCGAGCATATAGAGGAGATCTTCCGCTTGGCCAGGATTCCAGCAGATCTTCAGATCGAGGCCGCAGCTAGCCGGATGCGAGATCTTGCTCGCACCTGGTACCAGTCAGACCCCAGGATGGGGGTAGCTGGGCGGACTTGGGAGCAGTTCAAGGGCTTCTTCAAAAAGAAGTTCTTCCCAGATTCAGCACTCAAAGCCTTAGAGACGTAGTTCGAGAGCCTAGTCCAGGGGAGTCTTTCAGTGGAGGAGTACGCAGGGGAGTTTGGCCGCCTCGACAGGTTCGTAGAGGGCTTGAGCGAGACGGCGAAGGCCCAGAGGTTCCGGAAGGGTCTGGTCAAGGAAGTCAAGTCCTTGACCAAGGGCAACAGGGATGCCACTTTTGAGGAGATTTTGACGGAAGCCTTATTCGCAGAGGATGATCTTGAGCTTAGGCTCAAGAGGGGGCGAGACCCAGTTGGAGGCAGCAACAGCGGAGGACCGGCCAAGAGGCCGTACGTTCAGCAGCAGTTTCAGCAGTACCAGCAGCCGAGGGCTCAGATACATCAGCTACAGCAGAGGCCTGTTCAGTATCAGGGACAGAGACAGGTGCAGTATCAGCAGGACACCGTGTGCAACTTCTGCAAGAAGCCAGGCCATTGGTGGAACGATTACAGGAAGAGGCTGGGTATGTGTTTACTTTGCGGTTCAGCAGAGCATCAGTGTAGAGAGTGTCCCAAGAACCCGACACCGTTGGCTCAGATAGCACCAGGAGCTAGGGCTTCGGCAGGGCAGCAGAGGGGACCACCATTACGGACTCAGCAGGAGAGGTTCGTACAGCATCAGCAGCAGGCCAGGGGAGGCCAACCAGGGCAAGCTTTCGCCATGACAGCCGAGGATGCTCAGGCCGTTGGAGATCTAGTTGCAGGTTCCGTTCTTGATTCAAATTCTGCAATTTCCTCTTATAACTGCCTTGAAATTTCGATTCCTTCTGTTCCTTGTTGATTTATCAATTTTGTCCTGTTGTTTTGTGTTATGTTTGATTTTCTTCTGAGATGAATCATATGGGCTAGGTCACCCAGTTATGGAATCTAGAATCTTCGAAGGCCGTGTTTAGCTGTCATAGTGAGGACATATAGTCATATTTAGGATGTATTTCTCGGGTGTGGGAATTTAAGGTTTTCGCTGCCAAGCATGCGGCAACGCAAAAATCTTAAATACCATGATTCTTGAGGTATGTGCCTTAGTCGAGGACTCTGTGATTATCGTAGCCTTGCCCACTAGCACGACGAAGATTCTGAGTATCATGATTTGGACAGACGTATATGATTATCTGACGGTATGTTTGAGACTTTGATTGTGGGGGTGTTTGACCTAGAAGGACTACTACTATTTTAATTTCGAGGACGATATTTTTCTAAGGTGGATAGACTTGTAACACCCTGTTTTCTAAAATGAGGATAATTTTGAAATTTTGTATTTTAATTTATTTAATTATGGTATTTAAGATTTTTCCATGATTTTTATTGATTTTTTTATCATTTTAAAAAAAACTATTTTGAATCATGGCTTATGTTTTGGTATTTCTCTAGTGTAGCCCTAGAGACTACTTGACCAGGAAACTAACCATGACCTTAGGAGCCTAACCATGTGAGTAGAGTTTCCATTTAGTACATTTTAGCCTAGAGGGTACTTTGGAAATTTTGGAGATTTATTTAATTTAATAGGATTTGTTAGAACTTATTGAATGTATATGAATAATTGCTTGGTAAGTGATGTGATTAGCCTAACCTAGAAGGACCTACCCTAATAGATTGGACTAACCTAGATTAGCCTTGGTTAAGTTGATGGTCATGTTAGCATTGACTAAGGTTGGTTAGCCATGATTTATGACTTGACTAGTCATGACTAGGATTAGTCATAGTCTTGAGTTAGTATAGCTAAAACCTAGAATCCATATGGACCATAGATCCTTAGTGGGAGATTGAGAGCCATAGATTGGGCACTAAACCCTAGGATGACCAGCCATGTAGTAGTTTTTCCCCTATATAAACCTTCATGATGAACTCTTGCCTCTTTTTTTTATCATTCTTGCAAGTCTTGAAGAAAGAGAGGTATAGACTCCTTCCCCAATCCATAGTTCATCTATTTTTGATCCTTTTTAGCTCTAATCTTTTGCAATAGCACCTAACCAATCCCTACTTGCTGTTCTTGTGGAGCAAATCCAGCCTAGGAGCAATTTGGGAGCCTACATTGCTAGAGAACCTCTCAGCTTTAGATATACTGGAGGCTGAAAAAACTCACTCAGGTTTAACCCTAAAACCCTATTGAAACTCTAGATTTTATTGCATATTCATGTCACCCTAGGTGTCCACCTCGACCTGACCAAGTCTGGTGCCTTATTGTGTCGGATACGTGTCTGTATCGGACACGTATCAGTCGTGACTGCAAGTGTGGATGGAATGCTGGAATGAATTCATTTTTTGTTATTTTCGAATTCTATTTGAATAGAAATCTTGGTTTTGATATTGCTTAATAATTTCTTAGTCTCTGAGGTGATTTTCGTGTCCCTTTGTGTCGTATTTGGTGTTGGACACGGCCTGTGCACAGTCCACAATTTTCCCCTGCTACTCGAACCTTACTGTAGCCACGACACGGGGTCTTTTGATCTGAAATTTTGTGTGGATAGAGGGGCATTGACTGACTCCCTGCTCCCAAAGTTTGGGAGTGTCTCGTGGTCTGTGCGAGGAGAAATCGGGGCCGCACTGGCCGCGCGCTGTCGCGCACAGGCGACTGAACACATGCACAGACACGTACGAACATGTGTCCGTATCCTCTATAGACACGTCGTGGACACGTATCAGGCTATCCCATGTGTAGCCCTACCATAGGAGACCACGTGGGTGTGTGCACGTGACACGAAGTATCGTGTGTCATGTCCTATACTCGAGTGCATGCGTGCACGACACTGTGTGACACTGGGTGACCCTACG
>JANAVB010011199.1:43261374-43325321 GCA_029216955.1 Iris pallida | reverse complement strand
GGGGAAAGCTTAGTCCTAGGTATATAGGGCCGTTCGATATTCTAGAGCGAGTAGAAGATGTATCCTATCATCTTGCTCTTCCGCCGTCGCTAAGTGAGGTACATTATTATTCCATGTGTCCCAATTACGAAGGTATATTCCGGACCCAAGCCACATCCTAGACCATTCAGAATTGGTTGTTGGTACCAACCTTTCGTATGAGGAGAGGCCCGTGTCTATTTTGGACCGGAGGGAAAAGATACTCAAGAACAAGACTATTAAATTAGTCCGTGTTGCTTGGGGTCATCACTCTCTGGGTGAGTCAACATGGGAGCGTGAGGACGACATCCGATCGCGATATTCCTACCTGTTTGACTCGTGAGGTATAATGTCTTCCCTATGCCTACGTTTTCCCTTCCTTGCTTGCATTGTATGATTGTATGATTGAACTGCTTAGCGTAACTTGCCTGTGCTTAATGTAGCTTGTCGTGGCAATCTCTAGCTCCTTGATTAAATTTCGAGGACGGAATTCTTTTAAGGTGGGTAGAGTTGTCACCCTCATTTCTCGTATTTTTCGTATTTCGTATTTATACTCGTATCTGGATTTTTGGCAGGTATTTTTTATTTTTCTCAGCTTGTGGGATTTCGGTATTTCCCGTATTTTGGGTTTTGGCATGGCTCGATTTTATTTGGATTGGTTCGGTTTTATGTGAGTTGGATCACCTTAACCTATGCTACCCCTCAACCCACCACAACTCACCCTCTTTATAACCCCCACCTACCACTCTCTCTCCTCATAACTTCCACCATTAATTTTCTTCTTCTTCTTCTTCTCCTTCCTCCACAACTCTCCTAACCCTAGGCAAGTGCATCTTGCCACCACATGAGAACCCTCTTTGATTTGTCCATTTGCTAGTTTAGGACATGGTGATCAACATTAGAACTTGGTGTTTTGTGATTTGAAGTCTCCTTTGCTCTAGATCTAAGTTATTTCTATTTTCGGATTTTGCATGGTTTGATCTCTTTAGTTGGATTTTCATGGGTTTTGGTGTTTCCAAGTGGAAGAGCATTCATTTCTACCCAAGTTGGAACTTTGGAAATCTGGATTTGGAATTCGGATGGCCAAGTTATGATGCTTTGAAGCCTTGGGTTCATCCATGGTGTTCTTGCTGTTTGGAGAAGACAGTGAGCAGTGTGCAGAGCTGTTTAGCTTACGCACCCTGAGCTACGCGCGCTCTTTAGCACTGCGTACGCAGACTTAGGTACGCTTCCTGTTGGAAGTGTGTCTCCTTGAGCGTGCGTGACTTTTCATGTACGCTGCTCCCTGTAGCATGCGTGACTTTTCACCTACGCTGCTCTCTCAGCGTGCGTGACTTTTCACCTATGCTGCTCCCTGTAGCGTGCATGACTTTTCACCTACGCTGCTCCCTGTAGCATGCGTAACTTTTTACCTACGCTGCTCTCTCAGCGTGCGTGACTTTTCACCTACGCTGCTCCCTGTAGTGTGCGTGATTTTTCACCTACGCTGCTCTCTCAGCGTGCATGACTTTCACCTATGCTGCTCTCTGGCGTGCGTGACTTGTCCCCTACGCTGCTCCCTCGAGCGTGCGTGACTTTTCATGTACGCTGCTCCCCTTGAGTGTGCCTTGGTACGCAGACTTGAGCGAGCCTTGCGTGCGTGCTTTTGGTACGCGGCTTCCCTGCGTGCGTGCTTTTGCACGTATGCTGCCCCTTGACCCCTTGCTTAATCCATTGGCTCTTAGAGTTTTGGTTTTATATCTTTAAGCTTGGCTCTTCTATAACCCTGTACTTTGATATTTTATTAGATATTTTATGCCCATTTTATATCCTTACGCCTTTTGTCATGAACTTGATTTTACTTAATATGTTTGGAATGACTATTGTACATGGCTTGGTATGGCAAGGAACTTGCATAACACGACAGTGACCCTTAGTGGTGCACTCCTGACATGACCAACCTGACATGATATTGGCCCGTCGTGGCGCACTCCTGACAAGTACCCTGACATGATTTATCTTGATAACTTGATAGTGGCCCGTGACGGCGCACTCCTGACTTGACATGACCTGATAACTTAGCTTGACCTGTCTTGACACCGTGGGTGGTTCTTTCTTGCTTGCTTGTTAAATCCACTTGTCAAGTCTCGCATCATGTCTAGGATGGGACTCCTAAGTACCACGGTCAGGAGAACTACTAAAATGGATTAAGGCTAATAACTAGAATAACACAGTAGTCATGAGAAGATGACACAGCTACAGGCAATCCCGTTACCTGGACGCTCCAGGGATTTGTAGCCTACCGTCGAGTAGGGCGCATTTCCAGCACACTGTCAGGTTGCACCTTCTAAGTCACCTAAGGGTACATGCGTCCTGGACGATGTACCCACCTGAATTCAACCCTAATCTTTCGTCCTGGGTAACCTGGATGGTCTGCAGGGCTTGTGGCTATGGAACAATCTCACTGCATCTTGTTAGTAATTAGGCCTGTGATAACCCTAGTTAGTTAAAGTAGTAAGCCGTAGGATCTGCTTGGCCGTGATTGATTGAATGAGGTATAACCTGTCTAGTCATCTCTTGATCCTATGCAAGATTGCTTCCTGTCTTGATTACTTACATAACTTATCTTGCCGATAAATGATGGAAAACCAAGCTCTGTTCAGATGAAGGGTTAAACCCCGGTCCATGTTTGGTTTACGGTTGTAACCTGGCTATCAGAATAGTTCCATGGTTATCTCGTCGTATATCATCCTGACATGTTTCGTAATTTTAGTTTTAATATTAGATTTTCTGTGCTGATTGCTGGCTTTTGTTCTTATTTCGTGGCCCCTTGTGGCACTTGCTCTTTCTGGGGTTGACCCAGCTGGTTTTGTGTGGCCAGATTTTGGAGCAGCTCCCGAGGATCTACCAAGCTTCCAGTCCAATGGTGAATACTAGACGGAATCCGGGCCAAGTGTGGGTTTTCTATTTTGTTTCGCTCACTCTATTGTAAAATTATTCTTTTGAGGCGTTTAGCCGACGAGCACCTGTTAGCTCGAAGCACTTTTATTTACTGTCTGCCTACGGGCTGTAAACATGATTGACAAATCCTAGGGTTGATCATGTATGACTAAACTCTTGCTAGTCCTAACATTTGTAACGACTAGCTTCATGATCAGCTGAATATGTATATTTGGGACGCCTTATTATTGTATATTTAATGATCATACATCTTGCGACTTACTTACTTGTGGTGATTGAGACACTAGGCTTGTTCATGACCATAAGAGACTGTTGGCTTGTAGAAAACCCTCACATATCAAGACAGCCGTGACCGTATATCGAGGTGGTTTCTATTTCAATATACGTAGCTGGCTATGTCTGCCCCCGCTCTCCAGTATTCTGGTTCTGGGGCGTGACAGGGAAGACCGAGCCGTAGTGATGTCCTAACTAGAAAAATTAGGCCAAGTTGTGACATGACCATTATGAATAGTTTAATTATTTATTATTATTGATATTTGACATTTAAGTGCTTCGGTTGTACCAGACTGGTCCGGACTGGACCCGGACCGGCCCAAGCTATGTAGTCATGCGACACGTCCAAGGACGTCCGTTGAGGGAATTTGGTATGAGGGTGTTGTATTTTATTTTAATGATTTAACGAAATTTTCTAGTATTCGAAATTAGATATTATAAATGTTATTATTAGTGATATTCAGTGACTTTTGTATAAAATAGGTCCTCGTATTTTGGGGCTGTTAGACTGAGCATAATGGTTTATATACACCATTATTGATTTATGAAATTTTATTATTATTATTATTATATTATTATTATTATATCTTTATTATGAAGATATTCGTATGTAATATTATTTTATTATTAGTGGTTATATTATAATTGTCAAATAATGTTATTAATACATATTCATATTTATAAAATAGGCCCTAAGCTAGGAATAGATAATACTGGTATTTTAATTAGATTTTTATGGATAGTATTATACTAGTATTCACATGAATATATATTGATATATATATATAGGAAAATATATAGAGAAATATTTTGTGTAAATATTACATATATGTGTACAAATTTTATATATATAATAAATATATATATATATAAAAATAATATATATAATATATATATATATATATTATATATAGTGTGTGTGTGTGTGTGGTGTGTGTGTGTGTGTGTGTGTGTGTGTGTGTACGTATAAATAAATAGGTATAAAAATGTGTGTAAATATATATGTATGTATGCACATAAGTATTTATGTATATATACATATAAAATATATATAAATATATGTATAGTAATAAACAAAAGATAAAGAAATAACCATGGAGGAAATCCCGGCCCAACCAGCCCAGCCCACCCGGCTGGAGCCATCCCTAAACTAGTAGTAGCCTTAGGCCCAGCCGAACAAGCCAGGCCCAACCGGAGCAGCAGGCCAAGCATACAGTAAATCGAGAAAATCCCCCGACTTGTGAAAATAGGAAAACCGTATATATATATTCGATCGACATGGAGTATTCTCTCGAGAGAGTAACCCTAGCCGCCGTGACACAAACTACCTGGGCGCATCACCCGCGCACGCGTGCGCGCACCGGCGAGAGTCACCGTCGGCCGGAGCCGTCGGCAGCACGAAACCGCGCGTAAAGCATGGGACAGGACAGCAGCAGCGGCTGCAGACACCCAAGTTTACGACGTGATTTCTCCGTCGTTACTCCGCCGTTTTGTGAACCACTTGATCAGGTACGTCAAAAACCTATACACCCTCAATCCTCTTCAAATAGAATTGAATAATTCGTGGTGTGCGCGTCACAAATCGAGAAAAATCTCGAATTAAGGACTATAGAAACTGTCCCGACCACCCATGTTTACGGTCAGATTGCGAACAGGATATTATAAATTTTAGGAATCTACCTGAATAGATTTTTAGACAACCTGAACAAGATCAAAACCCTTTTTTTAGTTTAATTTCAAGAGGTTTATTTTATGGTTAAAATTTATTTCAAATAGAGAAAAACCTGTTTTCAAAAACTAGAAAAAACTTCGACACCACGTGCGTCCCGCCAAACTAGGCAAGTTGGTCGCGAACCAAAAGCATCGAAAGCTGCGTAATGGCTTCGTGGTCGTGTGGGCTTTGACAAAATTCAAATTGGTCGGTGTGTGCGCGACGAATTTGATGCGTATCCGTCGAAATTCACCGTATCGGCCTCTGTGCAAGTTTTCAATTACTTTGTGCACGCTCATGATCGAGACGAAACTTGCGCCAACAGGACCATATCTTTTTTGGTCCTGTATGCCAAGTTTGGTCCAATTCTGAGACAGTTGATTGGATCGCCGTTTCGCGGGCCCATGATCCAATTTAATGGGCAATTTTGTACACGGCCCGCCAGAATCCAACTCTGGATATACGGTTGGGTTTGTATCAGAAAATGGATCCGTAGACATGTAGTTTGATGACTTTCGAGGACGTTGACTCTGGCACGCTTTTCGGTGCAAAGCGAGTCCAACGGCGGACACCATTTTGACCCGAAATTACGTTTTGCCTCTGTGTCCAGAATTAGACTTAAGGACAGCAATTCTAGCTATTTTGACTATTCTGAGAACATTGGTAATGTTTATTTCAGCTTTTGAGGACTGTTGTACGAGTTTTGACTATTGTGGTATTCTGAGTGGTTCAGACTGTCGGTTTCACCAGCAAAGGACCACAGGCGAGTACAGTTTATTGTCTGCATTTTGATATTGATCTTTACTATATTTCATTGATTAGTCATTGGTTATGTGATTTTTATACTTATTATAAATTGCTGAGTCGGGAATGAGAAGTACCAAGGATGTGTGATCCGACCGTAGACCGTGTTTATTTTTATGCAGTAGACCTTGTAGACCGTGTTTATTTTCATGCAGTAGACCTTGTAGACCGTGTTTATTTTTTGCAAGTAGACATCGTAGACAGTGCTTATTTTCTGCAAGTAGACATCATAGACAATGCTTATTTTTCTGCAAGTAGACATCAAACAGTGCTTATTTTAATTACAAGTAGACATCGTAGACCGTGCGGTGTAGTGCCCCAGACCGATCATATATCAACGGTACTTCAACAGTTGGGAAAAGTATTATGTGTCTATTTATTTGCTATTGATTTTCTTTCTGTTTATTTTCAAAAACATGTAATTGATGTCTAACCTCTGTTGTATAGTCATTTATTTGAAATTGCATTCAGTGAATTGTGCTCGTTCCATTCCTGACTGAAAACATATTTTTCAGGTTGCCCGTTGATTCACTTAGCATGGAGAAATGGGGTACTTGCAGACAAAAGCCTAGAGACTAGCTAGATAGTGGAGTTGTAGCCATTCAAATATTTGTACAAGTTTATATTTTTCGGCAAATAAAACTTGTAAATATTGTAACTTAAATTAATTATGTGAATGTGCATTATTTGTGACTCTGATCTTCATGGGCGTGACAGCATTCTACCTTCGACACTGCGTAGGCTGGCTTGGACACATCTCGTATCCGTTAAAAAAAAGGGTGCGGGTCCTGACACGATCTCTCGAAGTGATCGATGATTCGAGTTCTTCACTCAATCTGCAAGAGAAATGGTGTAGATCTAACAAGTTTGATCATCCTACTCGAAGGAACGCTGAAGTCCTCATCGTAGATTTCTTCATCAGGCATGGACCGAGCAATTGTAGTTTGGATAATTACTGTAAGTGAGTCCTTGATTTTGATCGATTAGAGTTTAGAGGAATTATTTTTTCTTCTGTTATTTTGATCGATGCTCTTCCGCTGTCCTTGGACCTCAGGTGTTCGGGTGATCGTCCCAGAGACGTAATTGTGACTCCCTATGTTCGTTTTGGACGGAAGTTGTGTCATCAAATCTGAGACACAGGTATAATCTCTTCCCCAAATCTTTCACTTGTTCTAGTTTAATTACTAGAGTTATATGTTCTGGTTGGTGTGTCCTGTGCTGACCCTGGGATCGCCTATGAACAGATGTTCGGTCGGTAGATAGACGATCCAGAGATGAATTTGTCCGAGTTGATCTGTTCGTGTCTTAGTTTTGTTGTTGTTCATGGGTGGTGTCTGCAGTGTGTGAATTATTGGCAAGGGTGTGTGTATCCAGTTTTGTATCGAAGCACACCCTTAGCCGTGTTCATGGGTGCGTGTTCAGTTTGGAGTAGAAGCAAACTGGAGGAGTCTACTTGGGGTCCGTAGACTTGATTACACTTTTGATTTCAACTTTCTACAATAACGATTTAATTATTATAATTTGGACTTTAATTTCAAATATGGATTTGATTTTGGATCCGGCATTAGCATAGAATAGAGCTGGTGTCTGATAATTTTGGACTTTGTATTTCTAAATTTTATGAACATTGTAATTATTCTTGAATAGTTGTGTGTTTATTTTAAACTTGAAATTTTAGTAGAGTTAAACTATGTGAGATCACAGCATTTGAATCTGGTGATTTGGTATGGAAAATTCGAATACTGTGACTCTTATTAGTGTTGAAGGGGTTGGGTTAACTGTTGGTTTCAATTTCTCTTAAAACTTTTATGATCTGATGATTTCCAGCTTGGAAGTTTTGTGTGGTTTGATTAGGTGAGGGATGAGCCTGTTGATGACTTGTCGGGTTATATGGTAGAAGTCTGAGTATTAGTATGGGTTGAATGTAAAGTCAACTTTATACTTGGTTAGGGCTTTGTTGCTTGCTGCAATGGTGGGATGAAGTTGTGTATATTTTGAAGAGTTGAGTCTAATCTCACTCTACACTTGGGTTGGACTTGCATACATGCTGTGGGCTCTTAGTAAGTTTTATTTATATTGGATGGGTTGAGAAGAATAGCTGGAAGCAGGAGTCATTTCTGTAGGTTGGTGGGGACTTGTCTTATACAACATGCTGGGTTAGGTTGAATGTGAACCTAAGATCCTGGAGAATAATTATTTTACAGATTGGAGTTGGTTGGTTTTGTGTATAATCTTCTGGGTTATGTGCCTTGGGTTGGATTGTCAAATGGAGATAGTAAATTTTAAATGCCAAATATTATTATATCTTTTAGACCAATTGTCTAATTGATGTAGAGTACTGTGGTTCTAAGTCATGCAATATCATGAATGATTTTACTCTAAAAATTTTGTATAGTTATAAGAATTTTTTTACTAAAGATATCTTTAATAATAAATTATAGTTCTAAGAGAGTTAGTATTTATAAATCTAAATAATACTATTTTGATATCCTAGGCTTTGTAGTATATTTTTCTAAAATCTATTAAAACCTTTTAAAAAGGATTCGTTAGTTACATATATAGTTACCTTGTGTTTAACCATGGATAGATAGCTAGTCGTAATTAGCTAATTATTTTGATTAGAACCTAACCAACTTACACAAAATCAGGAGGACATACAGATTTGTGCTTTACTATTACCAATCATCCAGAGCAAGAAAAGTACACCGACTCGAACCCTTTACTCTGTATTTCTGTCTTGCTTCATGTTCTATATTGATACGTTGTACACACGATTGTTCATTGTTCATCATTCATCGTTCATTGTTCATAGTTCATTGTTCCTTACTTGTACATTGGGTGGGGAAATACTACTGATATGTGACCAATCCTATTTTAGCTAGGCATTGACTAATAGCTTAAGTCTCATATTGTGCACGTGGAACTCTAAGCCGTACCATTATTCATGTACTCTTGTTCATTGTTCACCCAGCCGGTCATATACTCTGATAGTTATTTTACTTGTATGTTACACAGATAGTCTAGTTCATTGCTCGGGATCTGGTACTATAGTTCATCGTTATTCATGTACTATAGTTTCATATTCCTGTCTTGTACCATAGTTCATATGTGTTCTTTTTCATACATTTCAGTTTATATTATTTCGTGCTTCTTGTCGGGTTGTACTTTGCTTTTTTCTGACAGATACGTTGCAGGTATGCTTGTGGATGATGTTCCATCTTTATGGGCCAGAGCCCGAAGCCAGGATAGAGTTGTGCCTCAGAATAGACTTAAAATTTCAAAGTTATAGTTAGATCTTTTTTTAGATATTATTTTAGAGGATTTTATCATGTATTGTATTAAGGATTTCAGGATTGTATAATTTTATTCATGTTATCGGATTTGTCTCCGGATGATATTGTACCAATAACTTGTGGATTGTGGTAATTCTGGGAACGTGTATAGTAGTGTGTTATTTTATATATCTTTTATCTTGGAGTTTTCCTTAGAATTGTACAGCTTACTTCGTCGTGTCCATCGACGAAGGCTAGGCATGTCCGACTCGTGTCCGATTATTCAGGAGCGGGTCGTGACAAAGTGTTAGAAGATCAACAGTTCTCTTTCTTTCCTTTTTGAAGTTGGCAAGCCTTCGTAAGAAAACTCGTGTGTAAGAAGTTGGCGAGTTCTTCGGATCCAAACTCGTATTGAAGTTGGCGAGTTCTTCGGATCCAAACTTGTGTGTACTATTTACTCAATAGTGGATTTAAGCCGAGAGAGTTTCGGGACTGGATTGCCTCTAGGAGGAGACCAGGATACATCGTGTGTTTGATTTTCTACTCTCTTTTTACTTCAGTAATATAGCTTCTTGTGTTTAGTTTTATTTTACTTCCCTATTCACCCCCCTCTAGGGTTCTACAACATCCCCCTCTCAAAAGCGCAGACAACTGCTTCGATCCAAGTACCCGCCCGTTCAATGGCCCCTTTTTCTCAGCAAAGACTTTGGAGACACCGTTTGCCTCCAGCACAAGCCTGACTGCTACTAAAGCACAGTAAAATGGTCTATCTGATGGCACAACCTACTTGTCACCCTAAAGTACAGTGACTTTACCCGAAAGACAACCTACTCTTTGGCCCTAAAAGCACAGAGGCCCCGTTATCGTCGAAACATAGTCCACTTGTCGCCCTAAAGCACAGAGGCTCCGTCATCTCCAGAAGCGCAGTCTACTCGTCGCCCGAGAAGCGCAGTCAGTCTTGCCTGAAGCACAGGCGGCATGGTCTCACCCAATCTGTTTGCTTAAACCGCATCTCTCAAAGTTAGGATTAGGATTGATCAATTTGATAAATGCGAATATCTTATCAGATTTATTTAAACCTCGGACGAAGATTACACAGAATCCAAATCAGAGATAAAATCCCAAGATTTGCTCGGCTACATCCGAATAAGCAAATCAGCACACACCACGTGTCACTTCTTTGGTTATTTTGATAACCACTAAAGATCTCGTTTGAGGGAAATCTCAATACCCGCCACGTGTCAGCGCCACAAATCCTGCATCGTACAAGGACGGTAGATTCTTTCATATCTCAAAACCATAATGCATATCGCATATGTGCCCCTCTCCCCTATAACTAGGAGAGGTTTTCCCCTAACAACATGATTGACAAGGAGAAGAAGATCCACAGAATTATCAAAATCTTCAACTTCAGCGTCCTCCTGATCGGCAACCCTAGAGTTCCATCAAAGGCACCAGAAAGTCAGAGCAAGTCTCGTATCATCATTGGATCGTCAACGGAGTAAACGAGCTGTTGTAGTGCTCGATCTCTACCGTCACACTTTCCAGAAACTTTTGTACTTAGATTTCTTCGCATAAGAATCGATTGTACTCTTTTTTACGTTCAATATACAAAAAGTTCGTTCAATACTTTGTTATATCAAACACTTACTTAGAGGGATTCACAAGAAAGAGATTTTGAGGGATGGTCGGAGCTCGTTATTGGAGCGATTGATCGATGGGCTTGGAGTTCATAGACTTGAAGTGATAGATGAAAGAAGATGAAAAATAGAGAAACTTTTAGGGAAAAGAGATTTTGAGGGAAAAATCTCTTTGGGCTCCAACTCTAGCGAGAAAATTTTGGAGAAAATATTGAGAAGGGAGATAGGAAGAGAGAGAGAGAAAAAGTTCTCTTTAGGCTCCAAGTCCAGGTGACAAAACTTTTAAGGAAAATAGATTCGCCCTCTATTTATTAGTTAATCGATTTTAATAGAAATTGACAGATTTCGTCCGTCGAAAATATAACTACTATCATGGTCAGTCGTTATTTACGAACCTAAAGGGTCGAAAACTCTGCTTTTGACATAGTGATATCATATTATAGTCTAAATTTACATATACTTTTTAGAAGATACATAGATAACTAATAAATACTTGGTCATCAAATCCTACAAAAGCTAAATCCTCAAACCCTAAGTACAAGATTCAAATACTTCAATTTATTGTCACAACAATATAGTATCTCATCACTCCATCTTAGATAATCTATCATTAAATTATACTATCAATGCGATCGTTCTTAATAGACTCTAGTTTGTATTCATTATAGCCAGTCACTCATACCTAAGCTAGAAGCTTAACCTAATCAGTCCCTCAGAAATCACACAATAACATATTATTGTTATATTATAGAATCCATTAACAAGGTTTGTCTAGTCTAGCAATTTATGAACGTGAATGGTACAAAGACCTAAGACTAGGTGAGCAATCTATACCATTATCAAACAATGTTAGGGTCAAGCAAAACTGGAATATTTGTCGAAATACTTCCAAGAACGGTATGAAGCCAAGCGAGATGTATAGGACATAGTCTAGATAAAATCAAAGAACCATATACCTTCGTGATTATGTCATCCATAGTCTGTCCTGCCAGTACGCATCTGGCTGCATAACTTCTGATTTCATAACTCAACGGATGGCTACAGTGCGTGTTTGCCACACCAAATAATATAGATTCTCGAACTTTTCTTTGGCCAAATCTATGAGATGTTTTCAAATTAACCCTTTTTTACGAAATACAGAAAAGGAGCCAATCAAGATGCATAGGATGTAGTTTAGGTAAAATTCGAGAAATGTATGCAACCATGATGAACTGAAGTACTAGCTCGCCAGTATGTCTCTGGCTGCAGAAACTTCTAATTCCATAATACAAGAATAAAACATTGTTTCTCGAAATTATCCTTGACCAATCCATGAGACATTTTGTTTCAACAAATTTAGCGAATAAACGAAAAGAATCAATCAAGAAGTCAAAAAAGAAAGGTTTAGTCAAATCATATGAAAGGAAGAACACAAAAGCAATCATGTCGAGAGAGAAGATAGCACGAAAGCAATCATGCTGGAAAGTCCTAGAGAAGCCTACAATCCTAGTTATGGATGTATTCTCAAATCTAATTTCTCAATTGGTGACAAGCTCGTAGTAGTACATATAGCCTAAGTACCAGTACGACTTTGTATACTTTACGAAGACAAAACCTGCATGGGCCACCACAAAAACTATATCACACCCAATCCCAAAATACACATGAACGGACCACGTGGTAATGGCCAGCTACATATTCTACCAGACTCTTGTGCAACTCGAATAGTATAAGCTGTAAAGATCAAAACAACTGTCCAAAATATCTATAATATACATCCGCAATTCTAACTAAACTATTATGAAACTAATAGAAAAATAACTGCGAAAGATAGAGTGAGAAGGCATCACCAGACGATACCTGAAATCCTAAAAAACTAATCCCAATATCCTATCTCAGATCTTAGCATTAACTTGGAAGGAAACAAGGTTCTCAGAGGGACGTTGCAAGATACATAATATACATGCCGAAATGAAAAACAATAAATAACATGTAAAAGTAGCAGACATGTAATCAAGGTGATAAATACGTGATCAAGTAAGACTACTACTAGATAGGCTAACTAGTATGTATGAAATGCACTTGAAGGCAACGTTCGACGCAGTGGCTATCTAATGGGTACTCGTGCAGTGGCGCTCCCTCCGGGCGCCCGTCATGCTACAAAATCAAAGTGAACATTACTCGTAGCCCCTATACCTAGAAACTGTCCTCCCCATCTAATGATACTATCCGTGTCGCATCTACAACATGTTCAGTTCGACTCTAACAAAAGATAAGTCCAGAAGTCTAGTCAAACATGTACACAAAAAATCTATTATCAAGTAAACATCCAGAGATCAAAACTATTTGCCATGCAATATGAATCCGCATATCATGTCTACGCGTCAGCAGGTATAATCATGTAAGCATACATATAAGAGCAGGTGAATTATGTAGCAGTATATCCAAGGTAAATGATTAATAAGGAATATATGCATGTAAATACTGTAAATCACTAGTCAAGGTATACTTGCCTGGGATTCATCCAATGCTGCTGAGACTGTGTTTGCTAAGTCTGGTCCAAGCCTAAATAGGAGATAATGCTGCTATGGTCCATAGGGAATCTACCAGAGCCGAACAAACAACCAAGTAACCAAACTATATATACATATATACATCTATAACGACGAGGTCCTTAGGTTTATATTTAAGAAGATAATTTAATAATTTCATATAATCAATAGGTTGCATTTAAGCTTATATGTGCATATATTTGTATATAAAGAAACTTATGCATGAATACCTATAAATTATATACAAGAATAAGCCTTTGCAACTATAGATACATATATATTATAACTATTTATAAGTAGGTATATTTCTCATTAAATATACATTATTATTATTATTATTATATAAAAAAATATGACTATGTACATACATAAATGTATTCAAATACTCATATTTATAGATATAATCATACATGTTTAACAAATGTATTTAACATACCTACAACATTTTATAGCAAAATATATATATATATATATATATATATAATATAATATATATATAATTATATATATATATATATATATATATATATTATAAATAGCTATATTTACCTTATAGATTTATTTATATAAGAAAATTGGCCTTTATCCTAATTTGTTGATAACCCAAGGGCTTATATAGGAAATTTGTTTTAGTTAACAAACAACAGTAACAAACAACAACAAAAAAACTATTTTGTTAAGGCCCATTTATTTACTAAGTTATTAAATCAACACAATTACACCTATGATATGAAACACTTAATCTCATTAATTAGGGAAAATCATAATTTGCTAAAAGGAGAAGGGTTAATTTTAAAACCTCCACGTGCTCTTCTAAAATCAGACGGGGAGAGAGACTCAAATTCCCTTCACTCAATTTCCCAATCATGTTTGGAGAAAAACTCTTACTCGAGTGAAGTTCGGTCCGCCGGTCAAATTATGCAGAGACTCGGCGTTGGTAGACGGAGGCACCGTGGAGGGGTCACAGGACCAAGGGTGGACGAGATGCCCTAGCGGTCGCCAATGCGGGGTGGTGGATCGACCGGCTAGGCACGACGATGCTCGAACTGGCCGCGACGTTGCCATGCCTAGTCCGATCAGGATTGTGGTTGCTTCACCGTCAACCGCTGGCACTCGGGTTGGAAAAGTAGCCATTTGGTGAACTGATTGGGGGTATGTCGAGTCTGCATGAGGGGTCGGACAGTCGCACACATAAAAGAAGGTGGCAGTACCGTTGAAGGGGGATGCGGTGGCTCATTAGGCGTTCGGTCGACCTAGAACGAAAGGAGCATGACGCGATAGAGACAGCTTCATCGTTCTCCACGAAGAAGCCAGGGAGTTCTTGCAACAATGCGCTAGGCCGGGGACGTGCTAGGCCTCGGAAAGAATGGTACTTGATCCATCAAGGCAGCATCGGTGTTGACGAGTGCAAGGGAGACGCCTGGATGGCGTCAACCAGAGTAGCCGATTGCTGCGGTGGAGGTGAAGACAGTGGATGGTTGCGGGGGTCTTGCTCATGGCAAACTAGTCAAGGATAGATGATGACCAGCCTCGAGATTGACCTTGCATTCGACTGCATTGAGAAGTTAAAGGCTGCACCTTGTGCCGTCAATCATGAGGCGGCCACAGAAGTGAGATGGAGGAGGGAGTAAAAATATTGTTCGGTAAGGGTTTGATATGTGAGAGAAAGAGAACAGTAATAATATAGAGAGAGAGAAGGGCGAAGTAAATGCTGCCAACTAGAGGTGAGTCGTGGTGGTCGTACACCGCGTGCATGTGGGTTCAAAACTTTGCAGCAGCGCACAGTTTCGCTTGGAAGAAAAGAACAGGGGTGATGCACTTTTTTTTGATGCACATTTAGTATCAACCATTCAAATTATTATTTTCTTCGATTGAAGGAGTAAATGATCCAAATATTTATCCGAGACTTTCATAGGTTGAACACCCAATAGGTGAGTGTACAAGCCACGCATGATATGATCGGTTTTCTTGGAGAAAAAACAGAGGATTTATCAAAGTTAATACGCTGACCTGACCATGATTCAAAAGTTTTGAGAATGATCTTGAGTTGTGTGAAATTAGAAAGAGAATTTTTGCCAAATATAAGTAAATCATCTGCAAATGCAAGGTGGGAGAAGGATATTGTATTGTTTCTAAGTTTCAAACTGCCATACAGGGAGTTTCTAGTCATAATATGGATAAGAGTAGACAGAATTTCCATGCTCATTATGAAGAGATAAGGGGATAGGGGACAACCTTGGCGAATACCCCTAGCAGGAGTAAAAGATCTTAATGGGATTCCATTTATAAGAAGAGCAAATGAAGCAGTAGAAATACATTGTGATATTATGTCATGTGATTTACCACTGATTCCAAAACCTTTGAGAACTTGACTGATGATACCCCATCCTAATCTATCATATGCTTTCGACATATCCACTTTAAGAGCAAAAGAACTATTTGAAGGAGATGAATTATGGATAGAATGAAAAATCTCGTGAGCCATAACCACATTATCACTTATTTGCCGACCAGGAACAAATGTATTTTGATATTTGCTAATCAGTCTATGAAGGTGGGGACGAAGTCTGTTAGTAATGATTTTTGAAATGACTTTGTAGAGCACATTACAAAGTGCAATAGGTCTAAAATCAACTGGCTTCGTGGGATGTTTGATTTTAGGAATGAGAACAACATGAGTATGGTTCAATTTATCAGGCATTGAAGCAGAGATGAAATTTTTTTGGATAAGTAGGGTTACCTCTGAACCAATAGAGGACCAACATTTTTGGTAGAAGAGTACAGGATAGCCATCGGGACCAGGTGATTTGAAAGGATTCATGCCATTGATTACTTGTCTGATTTCTTCTTCCTGTGGTACAGAGCATAGGTAGTTGTTTTCAGCTTCAGAGATCTTAGGGAGTTCAGCCAGTATATGCTCAGGGATAGGAGAGGTTGCTACATAGTTGAATATTGAACTGAAGTGAGCAGTGAAGGCATCTGCAATGTCCTTGTGATCTAGTAACTTGCTCTCCAAAATCTTTGGTGATGATGTGAATATGATTTCTTTGTCTTCTGGTTGTGGCAGAGAGATGAAAAAATCGAGTATTCTTGTCCCCTTCCTTTAACCATGTTATATTGGATCTTTGTTTCCAATATAATTTCTTTTGAAGATATAGCTTATTCAGTGTCATTTGAATATCTCTTTCCTGTATATACGAATCATCTGTGGATGGGAGCGACTGAATACTGAGAAGAAGAGATTCCTCTTGTCTGATAATCTCATCCAACCTGCCAACCCGAGTCCTTCCCCATTTTTTCAATTGAGGAAGTAATTTATTAAGCTTGGATATGAGATCATTTGAGTGTATATTGTTCCAGGAGGAAGAGAGAGTTTGTTGGAAGTCATCTTCTAACACCCATGATGCTTCAAATCTGGAAGGAGGTCTGCGTCTTTGAGTGTTAATGTTCAGGAGAAGAAGTATAGGACTGTGGTCACTATTGAGACTGGGTAAATGTAGAAGTCCTGCAAATGGATGTAGAGAACGCCACTGAGTATCAACCATGGCTCTATCTAGACGTTCAGCCACAAAACTTTGAGTTTTTCTCTGATTATTCCAAGTATAGGCTGGGCCATAGTAGCCTATATCAATGGCTGCAGAACGATTAAACCAGCAAATAAAATGTTTGTGATGGTTGTAGTTGAATTGACTACCTCCATATAACTCCTCAACAGACAAAATGCTATTACAATCACCAAGACATATCTATGGTTCAGTTATGGAAGTAGTTATAGATTCTATATTTCTCCAAAATTCACAACGATCATTAGTCCCAGGAGGACTATATACACAGAGCAGATGCCACTGTTGAGAGTATCCTGGCAGTTGGAGACTCGCATGTATATGATTAATAGAAGAAGAGATGGTACTTAATGCAATGTCTGAATCCCAACATAAAAGAAGACCACCAGAAAACCCATTTGCAGAAACAGAGCAGTAACATGTGTATCCCAATCTGGATGCAACAGAGTCAGCATTCGTTGACGAGCATCTCGTTTCCGATAGAAAGAGAATTTTAGGATGAGTTGCACGGAGAAATGAGTTAATAGTCCGAATTGTAGGGTCATTTCTCAAACCCCTACAATTCCATGATAGAATCATGGTTTGGAAGGCTGTTGTAGGCCAGCCGCGCCTTTTCTTTGTATGGTAGGTAGTGAGATTCGTTTGAGAGGTAGATTATCATCAGTACCTTATCATTAACGAAACTTGGGGGTCTCGACCTTTTAGTATTGATTGGGTCTTTATGAGGTCCAATGATAGTATTATCATCAATATGAATCACAGAGGTTGAGGTTGGATTGATAGGCGAAAGAAATTTCAGGAGAGAGGTGAACGTAGTAGATGGAGGAGTGATGAATGTAGTAGATGGAGGAGTAGGTGCAACACTTTCGATAGTGTTATTAGATACTGATGCTCTATTTAGAATATTTGTGGACAGGGGACTGGACAACTGATTGTGATTACAAGTTGTGACTGTGGGGATTGTATGAGCTGATCCAGGCATATTATTTGCTTTAGAATGGACTTCTGAAGATGGAGTAGATATATCAATAGGATGAAGTGCTTGTGGTGATAATATGGTCTTAGTAATAGGAGGATGCTCACTAATATTGCCGATTTTGTTGAGGAGACAGGTAAATTTACCTTTTGTGTATTCAATATCAGCTATGTTAGGGGAAGTATTCAATATCAGCTATGTTGAGGAGACAGGTATGATGGAGACCACATACACTTTATTGCTTAATGCCAGTTCAAGCAAACTTCAAGGTTGGTATAGAAAATGCCTATCACATGCGGGGAGAACTACTCTTATCAAATCCACACTCAGTTCTCTTCCTACTTATTATCTCTCTTCATACCATATCCCTAAAAAAGTTTCCAAGATCCTTGTCAAAGACCAATGTAACTTTTGGTGGGATTCTATTGATAAGAAAAAACTTTATTTTACTGCCTGGAGGACAATTACTAAACCAAAATTTTAAGGTGGTTTTGGTATTAGGGATCCTCTTATTACAAACCTATCCCTTCTACTCAAACTCTGCTGGAGATTATTATCAAATCAAGATTCACCTTAGGCGTCCTTACTTAAGAGTAAATATCTGTCTATGGCATCCTTCTGGTCAGCTTCTCCATCAACTACCAGTTCATGTGTTTGGTCAAGCATGCTTAACAGCAGAATTTTCCTGGAAAATAATGTGATTTGGTCAGTAGGGGATGGTTCTCTTATTAATATATGGCATGAACCTTGGGTTCCATCAACACCCAATCATCGAGTTCAGGGATACGAATTTAGCAGCAATTGGGTACAACATGTATCTGATCTCATCAATGACAGTACAAAAATGTGGAAACAAAATTTGATCAACTTACTTTTCCCTCCTGATGAAGCCACAGCAATCATGACAATTCAGCTTTCTACAAACTGTTCCAGGGACAAAATCATATGGAAACATACTATGGATGGGGAATTTACTTCTAAATCTACATATAGAGCTATTCACGAGCAGATGAGGCAAAGTGTCAGTTCTACAACTTCGGTTGAATTTACTGATTGGAAGAATTTATGGGGACTTAAACATATAAGTCCTAAAGTATCTTTATTCGTGTGGAGAGCCCTCAACAATTCTCTTCCCACCAAACAAAATATTCATCGTCGCATCAACAACATCGAGGAAAGCTGGCCCCTCTGTCAGGTACATATTGAAACTACTAACCATCTTCTTTTCCATTGTCCAAAAACAGGAATTACATGGAGTCATTATCCAGTAGTTAACTCCTTGTTAACTGCTGATTGCTCGATTTCATCATTTACTACTTCCTTGCTAAAAGAAGGAGACATAGATACAACTGCTATGTGTTTCTATATAATATGGCATATTTGGAAGGCCAGGAACAAATTCATATTTGAAAATCTGGTCATTGATGGAAGAAGGATATATGAAGACGCTGTCAACTTGAAGGAAAAAATGGAGGCATTCAACAACTGCCTCCCTACAATTGTGCCATCATTGTCCAGTATCCAGACTTCTACCAACTGGTTTCCTCTGAATGGAAATGTAAAGAAGATCAATTTTGATGGAGCTTTTTTGGAGGGGAAGATGGCAGTAGGAGCTGTGCTCAGAGATGATCAAGGGAATTTCCTATTAGCTCTTTCATTAACAGAGGATGGTGGGACTCCAATTGAAGCGAAAGCAATGGGTATCCGGTTATCACTGGATATTTGCAATAAGGGAAACCTTCAAGATGTCATTATCGAAGGAGATTGCAAGCCATTAATCGACTCAATTAATTCTTTCAACACATTTCCTCTTTGGCGTGCTCGACATACCATAGAAGATGCAAGAATGACTACACGATCTGGCTCTAATATATCGTTTCTTATGTTAATAGGAAAGCCAATACTTGTGCACACTCTCTTGCTACCCATGCTTTACTATCTAATATCTCTAATCTCATATGTGTTTATGATGAGATTCCATCTTGTATTACTTATCATGTTCTCCATGATAAGAACAATGTAACTTGTTGATCTTTTATAACACGTACTTTTCTCAAAAAAAAACCATTCAAATTATAGGGTGTCAGGTTTAAGTAAGGTACTTTAGGGCTATTGGGTCCAGTAGTTGGGCCGATGGGTTAATATGTGGTTGTGACTGAAGGTTCATTCCATGGGGCTTGGGCTAAAAGTTAAAAGACACACTACAAAAAATATTTCTATATTGTAATAGTTTTAATGAAAGCTTATATGTATATTGGTGAAACTTTAATATGCGATAGTTACATAACGGTTGAAATAACTGTTTCTAAATTAAAGATATTTGCAATGGTTAGAGATTAACCATCGCTTAATACACTTTTTACAACGGTTCATATACGCTTGCTAAATATTTTTCTTTTTTAAACTATCAAGCAACAATTTTATGAAAATATTGTCAAAGTGAATTGAATGGACAACGGTTATGAAAGGGTTTTAACTATTTGTTACAAATGTATTAAAATTTTGCAACGAATACATAAAGCCTTATAAAAAGGCTCATTGTTAGCAATAGTTGCGCAATAATTTTTGCAACCTGTTATGAATGTGCTTATTATTTGTAATGATTGTGCAAGGATTTATGCTACTAGTTGCATTTTTTTGTTTAATAATAACGTTTATGATAACCATTGTCGAAAGATATAAACAACTATTACAAAAATATTGATCCTACAATAGTTCGTTTATAGCCATTGCAAATTCAATGTCCAATTTGAATTTTGTTTATACACAATAGGGATTTAAGCATTAGAATTACTCGTATTAGTTGGTTCCTTGTTCGCTAACAAAAAATATTAGATAATTAATATTTAACATCGATCCAAAATTGTCAATTGATGAAAATGATATAAGTACATATATATTATAGATAAGTATTTACATGCAAATGAGGCTCCAGCCTAGTGATAGAGAGGAGACATGTGATCCAAAAGGTTGGGAGTTCGAGCCCCACTGGTTGTAAAAAAAAGTACTTGATATTGACCGTTGCCTATTATCCGCAAAATTTTTTGACCGTTGCATGAAATATTTTAGGCAACAGTTATCTACCATCGTGCATTACTCAATATTTACAATGGTTTGTTAATCGTTGTCAAATATATTATTGACAACACAATGTAACCATTACGCATTAAAGTGAGATCCATTGCATAATATATTATTTGCAACTATTTATAGAAACGTTGTAAAAACCTCCTATAATCGTTGCAAGAGGAATCTATAATGCTTGAATTTACAATGGTTCCAATAACTGTTGCGGGTTGATTTTGCAACGGATTATATTATTTTTGCAATAGTTTTCGACCGTTGTAAGACACCCTGGTTTCTTGTAGTGGCAATGGATGACAATGGAGGAAACAATATAAGTTGGGTCCAAAATTAATTGATATGAAAAAGAGAGGAACAGGCTGACATAAATAAGGAAACTTTTGTTTGGGAAATTCCACAATAGGCCGGGACTATATATAAAAAAAGATTTGGACTGATAAAAGAATGTACTTTCACACAAACTACTAAGAAAAGAATGAGGAAGGTTTACTACTCCTAAGAGTATCCTTATTGAGATCATTTGCGCCTAAATATAATAATAAAAATAATAACAATAATAATAATAATAATAATATGATAAATTATCGACTAAGAATTATAAGTTGTTCACAATGGAAATATTCTAGGATGAGAAAGCAAATTTAAAATTTGTAAGAGAAAAATGAATTCAGGGGGTTTACAAGTTTATACCAAATAATATATAATTTTTTATACCTTTTGACCATCGATATTCTTGGTGTATTTGGTTATACTCTTCTCCCCTTTGTCATTTGTGCAAAATAGATGCTCCCACCACAAATAGTGAGCATAAACAACAAACAGAGAAAGAACAACAATACCAAGAAATATAGTAATGACAAAGCTAATAAAATTTAAGCAGAACTCAAATAAACAGCAGTAGCTATAGCATGGAAGTACAAAAAAATACTAAGCTAATATGGAAGTTTGAAAGAGACTTAGCCATAACAAATACAAAATATATAGTGGATAATCATGTTAGAAATTTTATTGTGCTCTGTCGATTCATGAGATGAAGAACATAAATTAAATTGATTGCGGAAGCGTACCTGAATCCATCGCTTGGCTTGATGGATGTTGAAGCGATCGACTCTCTATTGGTTCGATCTTCCAACTTGCTACGACCCTTAATGACAATGGTGAATCCGAATCCTTTGTCCCTCTCTTTCTGTTGATGGGGATGCAGAAGAGAAAAAGAGAGAACCTTCTCTTTGGTGGCCATATAAGTTGGGGACCATAACCCTAATGAATACACATATATATATACATGTGTTTTGATATTTCTAATTTGGCCCCTCATCAAATTAGAATTATCTCCAGTATCTACACATTAATTTCATGACAATTATACCCTTAAGCCAATTTCCAAATAGACCACTTTAATTTGGCTTAATTATTTAGATAGCCCAAACACAATTAATTTTACATGTGTGGCCCCTAATTATTGATTAATTCCAACAATCTCCCACTGGGCCACATATGTAACCTTATAATTGTGTTAACCTTAGTGAGCTCATAAATTGCTATCTTAATCCTTAGGGTATATCCGGACAATCTCGTCCATTAACCATATCAACATAGGATCAAAGCGGCATTCGTCACATATAGCGTAACTAAACCATCAATGGTCACATATACCAATATAGCTAAACGACATAGATCAGTCATGGATGCGTAGCATGGAAATTACACGCAATGTGATCAATACATGTCTATTTCCAACTGGTCCTCCTTAACTTTAATGAGATCAATACTTTAACATAACAGAATGAACTGAATTTCCATATATCTGATCAGATAAATATCCAAAATACTTTAATACATAAATGTGTCCAAAATAAAATAGCACCCAAATACAAACTTTCACTATATTGTCATATTCTTAATTAACACCCATATGAGCAGTATGCTCATGAAAGACCCTGGGTGATAATGCTTTTGTGAGCTGATCCGCTAACATGGAGTTTGTCCTAATGTGCTATATGAACACTATAACCATTCTGAATTCTTTCCTTCACAACTAGAAGCTTTATGCTAATATCCTTTGACTTTTACAAGTTTCTGTTGTTATTGGAATACAATACTGCTGATTTATTGTCACACCATAATTTCATGTGGTCTGTCAACACCGTGCTGTAGGCTCAGCCTTGTGACAATTTTGCAACCATATTCCCTGAATATATACCCCACAGCATTTTATAAACCTTGCTTTCATGATGGAAGAAATTATGAGTGCATGTTTGACACTCATCCAAAATATATCTCCATTAGTCAGCATAACTTGATGTAGATCTCCTGCTGTGTTGGCATCCAACAAAATTGGAGTCGGAATACCTTATGATCTCCAGAATTATCCGATCTCCTATAAAGAGCATATAATTTCTTGTTCTCTATTAGTTACTTAAGTAATTTGGCTGCTATCCAATGATCCATCCATATTTGCTTAAATATCTGCCTAACATCCTAATATGTACGCAATATCCTGACACGTACGTTCTTGAGCATACATTAGACTCCCTACAACTGATCATGAAGGAAAAATCTATTGTATTTTCTTAATTTTAAGGCTAACCTTAGGGCACTTGTTTGAGACCGAATTTGTCTCCTTTAACGAGAGGTGTCACCTGGTTTGCATTGAATACTTCAATCAATATACAAAACCAGAAATTTATTTCTACTCCCACTGAACTTGTGATACACACAATCTTCAACAGTGTTCATCTCAAAACCAAACGAGATAGTCACTTGTTAAAACTCAAAATATCTTTAACGAGAAGCCTGCTTGAGTCCATAAATAGATTCTGTCAGTTTGCGAACCATATTCTTTGGGTCTTTTGACACAAAGTTTTCTGGTTGCACCATATAAATTATTTCGTCAATGTTACCATTGAGAAATACCGTTTTGACATTCATTTAATGTAATTTAAGATCAAAATGTGCAACATGTGCTATGATTGTTTTAAGGGAGTTTTTCAAAGATACCGAAGAAAAAAACTTTTTAAAATTAATCCCAAAATTTTGAGTAAAGTCACCAGCTACAAGACGTACTTTATACCTCTCCACATGACCCTTCGAATTCTTCTTGGTTCTAAATGTCCATTTGCAACCAATGGACTTCATAACTTTTGGTAATGGGACAAGTTCTTAAACTTTATTGTCTTGTATGGACTTATACTCCTTATTTATTGTATCAATCCAGTTTGAGAACTAAAACTTTCCATGGCCTGACGAAAGTTGATTAGATCATCTTCCAGTATCCACAGTCTTCCTCACGTTCCAAGAGAAATATGACAATATTATCCGAAATTATATTTCTCCTTTCTCTGGTGGACTATCTTAATATTACCGGTTCTTGAGGTTGTTGAGTTTGTTCCTTAGGAATAACTACCTTATCTTGAATGGGGTGCCACTACGTTGTCGTTGTTAAGGTATCTCAATAACGACTTATAGAGGTAATTTGACATTGTCTTATTGAGGCTCCGAATTCACTTCTTGATCATGACAGGTATAGAATCCTGCACATCGTCAAAAGTGATAGTAGGAATCGTAATTGATTCCTCCTCAAAGACAATGATCCTGACTTTATTTCTCCCCCAAACTCAACATCCTGAAAAACTATTACACTTCTCGTCTCAAAATAAATTTCATTTATGTGGGACCGTATAATTAGTAACCCATCGATTTGTCAGCATAGCCAATGAAGTAGCTATTTATAATTTAATTTTGGTCTGTATTTTCTTTACACATTAATATAGTCATTAAAGTCTATAAGGTCAATAAAATCCAAATCTCATCAGACACAAATCGTTCAACTCTATTTCTAGAGATGTGACCTAACCGCTTATGTCATAATGAGATTAAAAAATATTTATTGTTAATTTTGCATTTATTACCACATGACTCCACTTGCAAGGAATTATTGTAAGATGCAATAGTTTTAAATGAATATAGGTTATCATAAACCTTAAGGAAATCGTTACCAATAATATTTGAATTTAAAGATAGACTAAACTTATTATTTCCAAATGAACAATGATAACCAGATTTGTCCATTCAGGAAACAAAAACTGAATTTCGTCTAAAAGACGGTACAATAAAAGTGTCTATCAAATCCAAATAATAATCGGTTCCCAAAAAATAACCTAAAATGCCGTATTGCTTTCACTTCTACCGATTTGCCGTCACCCACATAGATGTATCTTTCACCATCAATTGGCTTCGGTAGCTCATACAACCTTGTCTATAAACACTAATGTGGGTAGTAGCACCAGAATCTAACTACCACGTGTTTTTAGGTACTAAATCTAAATTAACCTCAGAACAGACCAAATTTGGAATTGTACTTTTCTTTATACGACATGCGTGGTACTTTATACATTTCTTTTTTATGTGTCCTGGCTTGTCACAAAAGAAATAACCCTTAATTTTATATTGTTGTTTCTTTTGAGCTGGACCCTTAGCAGCTACTGTATTCATTTTTTTTGCCCTTAAAGTTTATCCCATTAAACATGACAATTAAAATCTTATTGGCAGATATTTTAACAACACTAACTGTAAAGAGAACAAAGCAACAAAAATAGACATGCTCTAATTAATAACTAAAGCGTAAAATATAGTCAAACAAAT
Organism: Iris pallida; assembly: GCA_029216955.1. Classification (NCBI taxonomy): domain Eukaryota; kingdom Viridiplantae; phylum Streptophyta; class Magnoliopsida; order Asparagales; family Iridaceae; genus Iris; species Iris pallida. The sequence goes on along the minus strand of JANAVB010011199.1, from coordinate 43,299,865 downwards.
TCAAATAATGGCGAACCCCATCTCAAGATACCTAATACATCATTAATATCAAGTCTTTGGAGAGTGATATTAACTGCAAGTGGTACTCTTGGTGTAGTGATCAAATGTTGACAATAAGTCATGTCAAATAATAAGCCTATCTTTGGATCGGGTTATTATTCACATGTAAACCGTATAATTGTCACACATTTATCACCAATAGTATGTGTGCAATTCGGCCAAGTATTAACCTTCCTTTCGGCCGGCTAATATCCGTATGAATATACACACACAAACATCCGACATTCCTCATAGACTATCTACGCAAGAGAGGTCACTTTGGCGACATTTTGTTTCAATGAGTCTACTTAGAATATTGGACAACTATTGCTAGTCATAAAAGACACCAAAAATTAATGTTGACTAAATTTTACAAAACTGAATCATGTCCAAAACTTTATATACATGCATATTCATAAGATTATTACTCAAATAAAGTAATCAAAAGCCTAATCATGAATTTCAATTTGGCAAAATTGGATATTATCACTATAACAAAATTCATGAAATAATCTATGGAGGATACGCATCCAAAGATAATATCAAATAATGCATAAGGATTACTTTAAATAGAATAATCTATAGAAGGTCAAATATATGCATTAACAGATTATATCAAATAATCTATAAGGATTATTTTAAATAAAATAATCTACCGAAGACAAAATCATAATTTTAATTTGAAAACAATCATATATCTTAAAGATATCTCCTTTAATCATATGCATGTGAATTTATTTTTGCATGAATTTATCAAAAACTATATTTCTGAATCCAAATCAATAACAATACCATAAAGAAAATGCTAAATCTGTTTTATATAATATTGATACTTAATCAGAGCTTTCCATACTAATAATTTCTTTATATCCGAAACCATCACCTTTTGTTGCAATATTGATACTTAAACAGAATTGATAGTAACATGCCAGAATCCATAAAGACCCATAAACAGAAGTTGCAATATTGATGACCACAAACAATTGGTAACCATAAACAGAAGTTGCAATATTAATACTTAAACAGAAGTGATAGTAACATGCTAGAATCCGTAAAGACCCATAAACAGAAGTTGCAATATTGATGACCATCAGTAGATCGGTGACCGGAAGAAGCAAGAAATAGCATGTCTTACCAAAATAAAACCACAAAGCAATACCTAAATTAACCCCCAACAGATCCAAAGATAAATACCGGACCCAAACAATAAAAAGAAACAATGATTTAATTTATATATAAAATAAACCAGCAGTATACATAAAGAGGGTTTTAATTTGTGGATCTTGATAGATCAACCAGAAACCTAAATTAAATTAAATCGAAGATCTAGGGTTTCTGAATAACAATAAATAAAAAATTGGATTCTAAACTTCGACCTCATAAATCAAACAGGAGGCTCTGATACCACGTGTTAGAAATTTTATTGTGCCCTGTCGATTCATGAGATGAAGAACATAAATTAAATTGATTGCAGAAGCGTACCTGAATCCATTGCTTAGCTTGATGGATGTTGAAGCGATCGACTCTTTATTGGGTTCGATCTTCCAACTTGCTACAACCCTTAATGGCAAAGGTGAATCCGAATCCTTTGTCCCTCTCTTTCTATTGATGGGGATGCAGAAGAGAAAAAGAGAGAACCTTCTCTTTGGTGGCCGTATAAGTTGGGGACCATAACCCTAATGAATACACATATATATATACAAGTGTTTTGATATTTCTAATTTGGCCCCTCATCAAATTAGAATTATCTCCGGTATCTAGACATTAATTCCATGACAATTATACCCTTAAGCCAATTTCCAAATAGACCACTTTAATTTGGCTTAATTATTTAGATAGCCCAAACACAATTAATTTTACATGTGTGGCCCCTAATTATTGAATAATTCCAACAAATCAAATACTAAGACATATAAAAAAACTACCAAAAAATCATCATAATGAGCAACATCAGTTACACAAAGCCAAAAGTCCGAACATCTCGTCAGCTAGCATCGTTACCCGTGTTAGTAGACTGGTTCAGATCAAACGTAAGATGCAATAGGATCAAAATATCTTCGAGCCTGACGGTCATCAAATCTGGATCCATCAAAGTCATGACGTAGCAAAGGAGTGGAACCAAAAGGATGACGAGTCATAGTCCACTGAATATTAGCAATACCATTCTGTAGGGTTTGGAACTGGCAAGTGAGATGGTAGTTTGTGTCTCGCTGACACATACGCTCTGCGTGATAACACTCATCCTCAAGAGTACAACGAGCCTCAAAGCGCTCTCTCTGAAGTGTCATCATTGGGACAAGAATACAAGGGAATGTTATATCTATAAAATATGATAAAAATAATCACATGGTAGATAAGGTTTCGATCGGCCTTCTTATAGTTGACAATAGCTGCCATCATAGTTTTGGGAAGAATAAAAGAAATCCCAAAATGAATGTGATACATCACAGATAATTGCAAATACGTGATCTCATCGATAGATCCTGTTTTGGGAAAGATAGACACCATGCTGATTCGATAGAGTTCATGAAAATGTTGGTTCAAGTATCATGTCATGAGCCTTCTCGGGGGTCTGGAATTTGGAGCACACATCGCATCCTTGATGGTTTCTAAGTTCAAGTCAGGACCAAATTTGCCTTTGATTATGTCAACAAGAGCATCTCAAGTGTTGGAAAATAGATCCATTCACTGAAATCGTTATCATCAAATTCCATCCCGATTCTACAGATAGAAGAATACATGATGCCATGTGAATATTGCAATTTGCAGTAAAATATGTGAACTGTATTGCCATATGTAGGGTTGATAACTTCCCAAAATTTACATAGGCCAATATTTGGAAAGTCAAGCAATATTCTAGAAAGATATTAAAATTAATAGAATTTCTAAGACAAATAACCCTTTTGTGGCAATCATCAAACCAAGCATTTGATGTGTCTAAGTCTTCAAATAAACTAAAATCAAACTCATCCTCATCGAAAGGAGGAGGAGGACTAATGAGACTCTCAAAAGGGTCATATGATGGGTTTGAAGTTGAAGTACCATCTTCTCTCTTCTTCTTCTTAGCAAATCTAGGCGCCATTGAAATTGAAGAAAAAGTGAAAAAAATTACCTCATAAAAATGGAAGCAGATGGAAGAGAACAACGAGAGATCCTTAGATCCAAACTTTGGAGAGGAGAAACCCTAAGGTTTGGAAGAAACCTAAATCTAGGTGTTTCAAATTTTAAAAGGAAGGAAGGGGTAGCTTTGTAGGATTAATGGCACCTCTAGGGGGTGAATAGAGTGCAGTAAAAAATATTTCCCAATTAAAAACTAAACAGACAAAGGCAATTATATATAAATACTTAAATGCGATGAATTAAAACAATAAGTAAATAAGGCAAGAAAATAGTACGCAGACACCGAGGTTTATATATACTGGTTTTCCTCTTAGAGGACTAGTCCAGTCGCGAGAACACTTGCCCGCTATTTAATCCACTATTTGAAATAGAGGTTATACTATATACTTTGCTCCGAAGAACACACCAACTTCAACACTGTCGTATTTTTATCCGAAGCCCATGAACAAACTTCAAACACCTTTCTGAATTTATACTCCAATCTTGTACAGCTCAAATGCTCCTAATCGAAAACCACCGGCACATAGAAGAATAGGAGTTGTCTTGGAAATATGAAGATTAATGCTCTTTGAGTATATAGGAAGGCTTGAGAATAGATAGAGAATATGGAGAATGAATGAGTGAATAGAAATATGAAATTCTTCTCTATTTATAAAATTTTCTAGGACAGAGTTCAGGCAGAACTTGGTAGGGTTAATGTTCATAATTTTTGAATGTTGTAGATCCAAAGGAGTAGGAATATGCTGCTAACCATGAGTGATTTGACTTGACCATGTTTGGACCAAGTTCGGGCAGAACTCTAGCCGAGTTCGGTTAGGTCAAATCTAGGTCATTTTGGTTTGTAGAGTTTTTGGATAAATAAAGGTTTAGGTTTTTGTTTTGGGTCAAAAAAAATAATTTTTGTGAGTAGGGTCTTCTAAGTTTTCTAATGATCCCGACGCACAATTTTTTAGACTCAATAAAAAAAAATACAGAATAAAGTAAAAAATTGTTGAGACGAGATATGCGATTTTCTATTTCTTTTCATATCGAGCTCAGAGTTTTAAGTCAATTATCAAAATCTGTTCGACCATGGCTTTATGGGCCAATAATCTCCCCAATTTTGATAATTTGATAAAACTACAATTGATACTTAAAACTGTCCAGCTTGGTTCGGAAGAAGCCTTGTTGTTGTACGGAAGTAACGATGCTATGTTTATTGCTACATTGTACTTGCTCCTCTGTAAAGTATGGTCAAGTCTTGTTACTCCCCGTAACAAAACAAGTAGGTTGAACATCTGAAAAAAGTCTAGAAATAGAAACCCCATACAAAATTTTAGAACATAATCAACAATCAGGTATAAATGAAAATTTGAGAACATTAATCAATAATCAGATTTTATGAGTATCACATTTTCTCTCCCACTTTTTTCATATAAGCAAAATGACAGAAGCACGATAATAGTCCTCAGCACAATATAATCCATAAACCTGAAATAGGAAACTAATATATAAATGGAAATAGAAGAAAGTGCAAACAATCCAAAAAATCTAAACTGATATTACTTAAAAGAAGCATTTATCACTAATACATAGCGGGAAGAAAAACATTACGAAAATATACTAAAACATAACTAGTAACGCTCTATCACTATAAAATATTCTCAACCGTCATCCACATCATCATCATCAATATATGCCGCCATAGAAGGACCGGTCTCAGTAGAATGGTTGGGATCATAACGGGCAGCAATAGGATCAAAGTATCGCTGACCCTCTGGATCATCAATGTGATACCCAAGCACTGTAGGACCACGAACCATGGGAAAAGGACCACCAGGGTTGTAAGCAAAGCTGTAGGAGACATCCCTGACAGTATTGGACATGGCCTAGAGCTGAAGAATGGTACATAAGTCCATGGCTCAAAACTGATCCAATATCAGAGCCTGAAGGGACTCAAGGGTAACACCACCAGGAGGATGGGAATGATGTGTAGTATCGGCTGATAGGTCAACTAGAGGTGGAGGAGGATCCTGTACTACAGGAATATGAGCTTTTCGACAATGCTTATGAAGATATGCTGGAGGAGCATACTGATCACAGTCATCCAAAGTGACCTCAAAGTACTGAAATATGATAGGCAGATACATCACATAGAGGAGACGTCACGATTTCTTGCGTCACTTTTCCATTGCAGCGATGATAGCCTTAGGCGGACTAAATGGGAGATGGATGTGAAGATGATAGATAGCAGAAATTTCCATGTAAGAGATCTCATCAGTAGAAGTACTCTTCAGAAGGATAACAGAAAATATCATCATATAGAGATCATAGAAGTAGTTATTCAAATGTCTAGGGCGAAGAGTACCTTGGGGACGAGAGTTATGTGCGCATAAGGAATCACGAAGTCAAAAGTTGTACCAACTGGAATTGTACCGAGGTGATATCAACTAATGCTCCCCTAGTATTGGGAATATGAAGCATGATTGCCAAATCATCAACATTAAACTCGATGTCAATTTGCCAACTTTTTATTTAATCGTGCCCTTTGTGATAGAAATATTGCAATAAAACATGCGGATAACATTTGAATAAATTGGAAAACAAGTTTGAACTAAATCAAGTAATTCGAACTGTTCAAAGACATTGGTGTGGTCAGAAAACAATGTAAAGTTAATAGAATATCCCGAACAAATTTTTCTTTGATGAAAATCACTCAACCATTCATTAGATGCATCTTGTGACACAAAAATAAAATCATCAAAGTAGTCACCGTCCGGCATGGCGGGACTAAACAAGGAAAATGAAGCCGCCTCTTGACCATTAGAGGATTCAGCTTCACCAATTTTTCTTTTCTTGTTTGGAAGAGTGAAGAATTTTGGGAGCCATTAGAATCGAAATAGATGAAAAGAGTTGACATATACCGAAATTGAAGGTGAACAGTGGAAGAGAATCTCGAGATTGCTCCGAATCCAAAAGTTTAGAGCTTGACAAGCTTTGAGGAAAGAGATATAGGAGGCTAGGGTTAGGTTTTCGGTAGATTTTTGGGTAGCATGGTGAGGAAGATGATGATGTAAAGGGTTTAAATAGAAGGAAGTCCGACTGTCCAGCTTCTGTTCTGATTCACCCAAACCGAGTTCGGTCCAAGTTCAGCCAGAATTCTGACCAAGTTTGGTCCATGGATAACCAGGACAAAATTAAAAAGTTTGTGATATGGTATTAACATAAATGCAAAGATGACTTAGAAAATATTTGTGTTGAAGAAGTATAATTTATGTTAATGAACCAGAAAGACACAAATCGTATAGAATATTTCGGGTTACCTTCAGGGGCCGGATCCTAGCTAGCGGTAGTCCAAAGACACTTAGCATCGTGTCGCTTTTACTTTTACGTCTTTTTGTCAGAAGGGCTCTTTCGGCTTATAACCAAAATATTTTCTATGAATTTATGAATTTCAATTAATTAACACTTAATTATATGACTTCAACATCCAAAATTCCTAATTCTCTTCGTATGAAGTTAAAACGACCTTCAGCCAAGGACTTAGTAAGGATGTCAGCTAGTTGATGATCAGTGTCAACAAATTCTAAACTTATATCTCCCTGTAAAACATGGTCTCTAAGGAAGTGATGTTTAATTTCTCTGTGTTTAATGAGAAAATGACATACATGATTCTTCGTGAGATTAATAGAAATAGTATTATCACAGTAAATAGGGATGTGGTTAAACGATAATTGGTAGTCTTCCAAAAGTTTGTTTCATCTGCAAAATCTGAACACAACAACGTCCAGCCACTATATATTCAGCTTCAGTTGTTGATAATGCAACAAAAGTTTATGTCCTAGAAAACTATGAAACTAATGACTTTCCTAGAAAATGACATGTGACACTGGTACTTTTACGATCAACCTTGCATCCAGCAAATTTTATGTCCGAGTAACCTATCAGGTCAAATGAATCTATTTTAGGATACCAAAGACCAGTCATCGAAGTACCTTTAAGGTATCGCAGGATACACTTAACGACGCTCACATGTGATTTTTTAGGACAAGCTTGATATCTAGCACATAAGCATACTGAAAATATAATGTCTGGTCGACTAGAAGTTAAGTATAGTAAACTAACAATCATACCTTTGTACTTACGTACTTCAGTTGGTGTACCATTTTCATCCATAGGAGTTTTGATCGGTTTGACATTATCCATGTCAAATTTCTTTAGCAGATCATTCGTATAATTTGCTTGATTGATGAATATCCCTTGTGAACTTTGATTGATTTATAGCCCGAGGAAAAATATTAGTTCTCCAATCATGCTTATTTCAAATTCACTCTGCATACACTTAGCAAACTCATCACATAGCATCTCATTAGTTGATCCCAAGATTACGTCATCTACGTATATCTGCACTAATAAAATATTTTTATCCAAAGATTTTATAAAAAGAGTAGAGTCAACCTTTGTAAACCCTCAAAAAATTTTAAATACTTTTTTATATTTATTTGATTTAAATGACATTTTTGAATAAATTCGTTTTGCAAATAAATAAATGTGAGAATATAGATGAATTATTAATTAAGATATAAATAAATTATTAATAGAATATTGAATATAGATGGATTGTCTAATATTTAGTAAAGATGGGCCGGTAAGGAAAGGAATATTTAAATATAACCTTAGTAATATAAATACAATCTCTGGTCCTTGTCGAATTCATTAGGATAGTGAGATTGTTTATACTGATATGATTTCAACCATATTTTATACAAAACAAATCCTAAGCCATATACTAGCTGGCCAACCCCATATGCATCTTTATATATATATATATATATATATATATATATATATATATATATATATATATATATATATATATGATGCAAATATATATATATATATATATATATATATATATATATATATATATATATTTGCATCATATATATATATATATATATATATATATATATATATATATATATATATATATATATATATATATATATATATATTTGTATCACACATATATATATATATGATGCAAATATATATATATATATATATATATATATATATATATATATATATATATATATTGTATCACACATATATATATATATATATATATATATATATATATATATATATATATTTGCATCATATATATATATATATATGTGTGATACAAATATATATATATATATATATATATATATATATATATATATATATATATATATATATATATATATTTATATTTGCGTCATATATATATATATATATATATATATATATATATATATATATATATATATATATTTGCATGATACAAATATATATATATATATATATATATATATATATATATATATATATATACAAACTCTGTATAAACCTAACCCTAATATTCTTTGAGAGGCAACCGCTAGCAACCAGAGCTGCTAATAAATAAATATTTCTTCTTCTTCCTTTTTATTCTTCTTCAAACTGCCCCTCTAGGGCTGCAAATGAGCCAAGCCGTTCGCGAGCTGCTCGAAGCTCGGCTCGATAAAAGCTCGTTTGAGCTCGGTTCGTTTAGTAAACAAGCTGAGCTCAAGCTTCATTTTCGAGCTCGTTTAATAAACGAGCCAAGCTCAAGCTTAGAAGTACTCGGCTCGTTTGAGCTCGCGAGCTGGCTCGTTGATGAGCTTGCAAGCTGACTCGTTTAGAAGCTCGTTTAGGAGCTTGTTTAGAAGCTCGTTTGTTCTTTGTTGAACTCTAAATATATGTATATTTGTGTGCATTATATATTTATATGTCCTTAATAATTGATATTAAGGAACTTTTGAAATTAATAATATCACAGGTACTTGAATTCAAACCTAACTAAATTGAACTCGAGCTCGTTAAGCTTGAAATCAAGGTTAATGAGCTTGAAATAAAGTTGAGCGAGCTTGAAATCAAGCTTAACGAGCTCTATTTTGAGCTTATCAAACTTGTTTATCAAGCTTGTTTATCAAGCTTGAATCAAGCTTACTTATCAAGCCAAGCTCGAGCTCAAATCAAACCAAGCTCGAGCTTAATATAAACAAGCTCAAGCCAAGCTCAAGCTCTAAAATAAAAAATTTATCAAGCTCGAGCTCGAGCTTGAGCTCGATTAATTCTAGTCAAGCCAAGCTCAAGCTTACAAAAGCTTGGCTCGGCTTGGCTCGTTTGCAGCCCTATGCCCCTCCATGCCATAATCTACAGTCTCCTCCCACGTGCATCCCGACCCTTCCATCGAGCTCCAAGATGTGCTCTGGTTAATCCCCTCCCCTTATATTTTAGATTGATAAATATATAGAAAGAAGCATGAATAAAATAGTAGAGTACAATATGGAATTTAGCACCGTTCACATAAAAAACCGGTTGCTCACATATAGGATGATGTAGGTCATGTCATGTACACGTAATAGAGAAATTGTACACTTTAAGAAATTTATTTCTTAAATCAATGTTCATATATTATAGTTATAGAATATAGAGAGTAAGCTTTTCCAACTCTAATGATAGGAGTCACATCAATATTTAATGTCTTTTAGACTTTGGTTCCAGGGAGAGAATTGGTTGAAGGAAATTTTCCAAATAAAACCCCATCCTTCCTCACCATAAAAAAATACATTTGCATTAAAACCCTCCCCTACTAAAGTAGAGTAACAGCACCACATGGGAACATACTATTTGAGTACAAAGATTTTTCTTAGCCCTCTATCCTAATTTTACCCTTATTTCAAAAAAACCCACCCTTTACTCGAATAATGGTAAAGAATATTTAATATATAGTTAATTGGATTAAGTAATTAATTAGAATTGATTATTTATACTAACAGAAAGTAGGATTAAATCAAATAAATTAACTACTAATACATGATAGTTGGATCTAGTAAAGTATATTATTATATATAAATACCAATATATATTAGAGGGTACTAATTTTGTGTTTATATATATGTGTGTTCTTCACTAGGCCTTGGATTAAGACTTGGGAGCGAATTTAGACAAGTTGTAGGTAAGTATACCTTGCCCACTGTACAGTATTTTTATGCATTTTTCTATTGTTATTCTTTTCAGTCGTACTTGGTAATGCTTCTCATGTTCATGTCATTGTTATTCTTCTTTTTCGTGAACGTACGTTATTTCCTTTTTTCTATTATATCACTCTAATTCATGTATAGTTCCTGATAGTATTGCCTTGTCCTAAGTCACATCCACTTGACATGTCTTGACATGTTAGTTGTACTTGACTTGATTCGACTTGACTGGAAACCTGTATAGTTCATTGAGACGGAGAGGATAGTTACTAGGCATGCGGGCTATATGATATTCTTCTGTTGGCCGATAGTTCGAATGAGCTTCGGTTGTATTGATGATTCTATTGGCCATTAGTTTAACTTGCTATGGTTGTGATATTATGTTGGTCGTTATTCTCGGAGGAGATGCGATTGTGATTATTCTGTTGGCCGTTAATTTCGGATGAGCTGCGGTTGTGATGGTACATGTATCTGTTAGCCTAAATGTTGAACATTGTCCTTGATGTTGCGTGGTCGTATATTTTGTTTAGAAGTACAGTATCCTATTTCTGTCATTCCTTTATGCATGTTATTTATTGTTATAGTAGGCATGTTATTATGTATCTTGCTAGTCCCCTGAGGACCTGATGAACTCTTCAGATAGTTGATTGCACGGAGTTAATTAGCCGATCATGATGGTAGTTAATTACTCCATATTCAGGTATCTTTCGTGATTACATATTTACATCTGTTGTTAGCACTCTGCTGGTTAGCCTAGTTTTATAAGACTCATACTTTCTTTCGAGTCTATTCGGACAAATATGCCAGTGGGCTGCAGACCATGAACCATAATGTTCATTCTTGTTTTATATTCTTTTTGTGGATTGAGATATAGTTTAACTTACCATATTGAACATGATATCATATTCTGGAAAGCGTATACGTATTCGAGTTGGGCTTGAGTCCGTTTAATACGTAGATGGCTTGCGCACATGCTCGCATCCCAAAAAGCGGGTGCAGGTCATGATAAATTTTTGTGGTGGCCCATGCAGGTCAGAGCATATTGTTTCAGTTACGTTATTGTACCGAACAAGCCTGCAATAGGATTATATAGGATCTTAATACAAGTTCTTGACATTTTTCTTTGACTCCATTATCGTCATTGGATTTCGTATATACAATCGGTGTTCCCCTCTTATTGACATATTATATTATTGTTTCTCGTTTCTTCCTATTTCGGAGAGACGAACGCTCGTGCTTGATGTAAGTCGAGAAATGGCTAGTACTAGGTATATAGTACGTGGGTCAATTACGTTGTTAGGATGACTTTTTTCAATTAAGGTTATATTAGGGGGAATATAACTTAAGATATGAACACATTAAAATTTTCGAGGATTGATGATATTGAATGATTTGAGAAGATTTTCTCTTGAGGGTATAATATTGTTCTTATAAAAGATTGGTGCATTCTAAGGTGGGTAGATATTGTATAGATTGAGAGATTTAAGTCCTTTTAAAGTTTGAGAATATAAAAAACAAAAAATTAATTTACTTGGGTGAATGTAAAAAAAAAGAACTTTAGGATAGAGATTTAACTTTGAGGATAAGGTGTCTAGAGAAGTGAATTTAAAATTTTAAATTTTGATATATATATATATATATATATATATATAAAATTTTTTCCATGGTTCCTTCCCCAACAGTTAGATCCCCGAGTCCCTCTCCGGCCCCGCCTAGGCGGTCGACCCGGTGCTCCCTCCCTTCCTCCCTCCCTCTTCCCCCTCATCCGCTCATGGCGGCCCTCCCCCAGGTCCGGCCATGCGAGCCCCCCCTACCTCTTCGCTATTCTCAGCTCGCCATCCACTCCCCCACCCGCAGCTCCCCGGCCGTCTTCCATCCAGGACCGTCCGTCTACTCCTCCTCCACCCCCTCCTCCGTCCATCGTCACCCCCTACCCCCCCGTGCCTCCCAGGCCACCCCCAACACCTCCTTCTCCTCTACTCGCTCATCTCCACTCCACCTCCGCCGGGACGCGGTCCGACTCAGTTTGGCTCCCGGGCGCCGGGCGGCTTCCCTCCCCCTCCTGATTGAGGCTGCTGCCTCCGGCCAGCTCTTTCCTCGGCCCGTCTTGTCTCTGGAGGGCGCAGAGCCCTTCCCCCAATCATTTTTGAATTTCAAATTGCTCTCTCCGGGGATCGTACTTCCATGCGCTCCGGAGTTTGTTGGCGCATATGGATGGCTTCCGCTTTTGGGCGCATATGGTCCTTCCCCTAGCGTGGGCGCATATCCTAGCCTCCCCATTCCAGCTCCTTCAGGCGCATTTGGCTCCGCTCCGTCGGGCGCATACGGCTTGTCTTCCTCGGGCGCATACAGTGGTCCCCTCATTGTTTGCGCTCCCCCGCTCCTCCTTCTCGAGGGAGCATGCGGCCTCGGGCCTGCGGGCGCTTCTGGCCAGCCCTGTGTGGGCGCTCTCAAGGGCCCTTCTTTCGTGGCCGCTCTTCCTTCCATCTCCTATATGGTCCCCACCTCTTCTCCGGCGGGCGCATGTGTCCCACTCGTGCGGGCGCATATCGCATCGCGCCTGCGGGCGCATATGGCATCGTACCTGCGGGCGCATATATGCATCTCTCATCCGGGGGCGCATATAGTGGCTCCCCTGTAGGCCCATCTCCTGCACCTGGCCAGGACTACCCCCTGTCATGGTCGGTCCAAGCGACCGAACATCGCTCTTCGGCGGCCCATCACCGATGTCTTCTTTTCCCTCTCTGGTCACGCACTCCCCTCCGACCTCATCGCTCTATTCTCCAACTCGGTGCGGGTTCCTCGGCCAGTAGTCTCCCCTCTACCCCTCCCCAGTACTGTGCGGGCCCCCCTCGCGTAGCCCAGGAACCCTCTCCATCGGTGAGCCATTCAGAATCTTCATTCGCCGACAAGCTTCGTCCAGACAGGTCGACCAAGCAGAGCCTTCTTTTTTCCGACATCTCTCTCTCTGATGTTGAGTATTTGATGGAAGCCCCTGTGCCTACAGTTCCTTTTTTTGAACGAGAACTGACCTCCCTGGCCACCTCCTTCCTCTACTACTTCGTCCTCAAATTTTTATCAGGCTGCCCCAAACTCTCCCGGGTACAGGAGGTTATTGCTAGTTGGAGACTCTCAGCAGAATACAGGGTGGCCCCTCTCGACCCTAGGCATATCCTGCTCCATCTCTCCTCCGATCTTGACCACATGACTGTGTGGTCCAAAGGCACCTGTAGGGTAGATTTCCACCAGATGAAGATCATCAAGTGTCATCGACCTTTAACACTAAAGAAGACTCAGCAACAGTCACCGTCTGGATGACCCTTCCAAATCTCCCCATCATATGTTTCATTCCAGCAGCTCTTAGGCGCACAGCCAACTCCTTTGGTACTTATGTGGCTACCGTAACAAAAACTAGCAACCTGACCAAAGCCCACTATGCGAAGATTTATGTGGAACTCGACCTCACCTCCGAGCCCCTAATTACATCCTCATTAAACTGGGGAACAAGTCCCACACCCAGCAAATCATCTACGATAATCACATTATCTTTTGCTCACACTGCTATCTGCGCGACCATCTCATTACCAGAATAAAGGTTTTCTTGACGGGGATTTGCCGTCAAGAAATCGGTATCTTGACGGTTGCGTATCCATCAAGTAGGCCGGAGTCAAGAAAAGACCCCTCCTTTTCTTGACGGTCGCTGGCATGACTTTTCTTGACGATTTTTGGCCGTCATATGAAATAATTTTCTTGACTATTTTTAGCCGTCAAGATAGTAGTTTTTAGAAACTGTCAATGTAGGCAAACAATTTTCTTGACTCCGGCCTAGATGACGGCCTTTAGCCGTCAAGAAAATCTTCAATGCAAAGAGCAATTGCAGCAAGATTGGGTTAATTGTGACGTTTTATAACCGTCAAGAGAAGCTAAATTTTTGTATAGCCAAAATTTTGTTTATAATTATATATAATGAATCGAACACACACATAATATCAGTCATCCATAAGATATACACACATCAAATAACTGCAATTTCAATTTTTATATTAACAAATTGTATTGTTCATACACCACAAACTTCCAACATATCCAACATCCATTTCAACCACAAACATCCAACACACGTCCAACCACAACATATCCAACCAAAGTATGTAGTCTTTGTATACCTTAAGAATCCAAAACTGATATTTATATAACTAGAAATAAAATATGTAGCAAACCCGACCAGAGCACATCCCTCCCATATTCACAGCACCTTCATTTTCTATGTAGTTCCTGAGAGAAGAAGAGAAATGTATTTAATCATTATATGTACAAGTTTGTATAAACTGATATCAACTAAGAACAAAAACTCTAAAAAATAAGCTTATTTTAACTAAGAATAAGATATATGACAAGTGCTGTGAGGTTTGATACTCACTGTATCAGAGTGGTATCAATGTTATTTTTGTGAGAGTGTTAGAGAGTTAGTTAGCATTTTGGGTTGTATTGTATCAGCTTAGCCTTGGGTTTTGACCCTTGTATGTGTATGACTTAGGTAGAGGATGCCTTGGTGACAGCTAGACTAATTAGTGTCCTAAACTAGAGTAACATTTAAAGAGTATGAGGATGAGAGTACGAGTTAATTAGATATCAATGTTAGTGTAGAGTCTTATGGGCAAGGATAAGAAGGAACTAAGTTTCAGTTTTGGGGTGAGATCAGTGGGTGGCCTATGCATTAGAAAGTGAGGATTGGGCTAGACAGGGAGCTTGGGAGTGTTAGAAGGTCCTGTTGAGCCCAGGAACAGGGTTTGACCCTGCCTAGGCCAGGTGGTTAGGGGGCAAGCCCTTTGCTTGCTCATACAAGTACTGGAATGACCTGTAGTATGCAAGTTGCAGGCCATTTGGGTACTATTGTAGGCCTCAGGCATGGCAGCAAGGGTATACTTGCTTATTTTCCTTGACAAATGGTGACTTTGGGTGTTAGAGTTTTGTGTTGAGTGTTTGGATGTAGAGTATCAGAGATATTTGAGAGTATCATATTTTGGTAATATGGTTCAGATTTGAGTGCGTGTATGTGTCATGTGAAGGTGTAACAATGTGGGTTATTAGAGAGTATCATATATTAGTGTCTGAAGTGTAGATAGTGTATTAGTGTTTAGGGATTAAGTAAATTTTGTGTGAGAGTGTGTTAGTATGCGTCAGTTGGCTTTGGGTTTAAGACAGAGGCATGTGGGGGTTAATATCAGTTAGAGACTAGGGTTACATACAAGTTTAGGGGACTTTGGCCTTTAGGCTACTGTTCCATGGCAGAAAGGGGAAGGGAAATTATTTCCTGTTGTTGTGCAGGCCAAATATGGCCACTGCTTGGCAACTAGAACACTACTCGAGCGCTAGTACAGTAGGACCAATTTGTCCAGGCCTTGGGCCATATTGGTTCGGCTAGTATCTTGAGTGTTTCAGTGGCTTGGCCATCTCAGATGGAGAGATCGTATGAGTTAGTGTTAGTTAGGAGGTTGGCTTAGAGGTTGGCTTCATGATGTGGTGGCTGTTAATTATCAGATATAGGACATCCATGTATATGCTAGCGAGTTAGATGCTAGCTTCAAGAAATTTCAGAGGTTAGAAGGTTGTATCTTAGTTTTGTTAGTATGTTAGTATCAGAACATGAGTGTATAAGTGAGTTCAATTGTTGGGAATTTGAGTCTTGAGTTAATAGTGTGGTTAGATTGGGTACAGATTAGTGTAGTTTGATTAGGAGTTAAGTTAGAGTATCTTTGTTGGTGGTATCAGTACATGGAGATTAAGGGTCCGAGCTTGCTATAGCAGCTATAGCAACAAATGGCAATGCAGCAGCAGGAAGTGGTAGTAGCTGCAGCAGCATTGTTGTAGTAGTAGCAGCAGCAGTAGGCTACAATGGCCACTTGGCCACTGAGCTTTGGCCATTGGCCATGGGTTTGGGTCTTTTGGTTTGAGTATCCTAGAGAGCCTAAGGAGGTTAGTATCAGAAATGGTTGTGAGTATCTATTGGTATCATAAAGGGGTTAGTATATCGGTCTGTATTATAGTGGTTTAGGTATTGGTCCAGTTAAGCTATTAACCTAGGATAGAGGGTTACCTATAGCCTAAATAGATGGGTATATTAATATAATTATAAATGTACATGTATAAGGTAATGAGGAATACAAGGTATCCTACTAGCTAAGGTATAGGCCAATACCATAGATATCTAGGTAGATGGATTTACCTAGTAGCAAGGTTAAGAGTGTTGCCACTCTAGAGTCTAGGGTAGGTTGTCATGTTATGTATATGTAAATGTACTTGTATTAAGGTAAATTGAGTATATGGATACCTAGACTAGGGTATCTTATAGGATTACTTGATATAGGATACTAGATCTAGACTTAACCATGGTTGACCAAGGTTGCACTTACATGTGCATGCAGGGAGAGTTCCCTGCTGTGCAGGAACACAAAGTCCCTAATCCCCCATCTCTATTATCTGCTGCCCCTTACATTCCAAGTTACCTAACTTTCCAAGCCATTGGCACACACACACTTGCATTTTTCTTCAAACAGACACACACACACACTTGCATTTTTTTTGTACCCATGATAAACTGCCCTTTACAAAGTCGCCTTTTCCAGCATTCAAAAATAAAAAGATGCAATTAGTTTTGACATCGGAATCTCATATCCTATAAGAGAGATCCCCACATCTAATAGACAAATGAAAACAAGAATAGTTACTTATTGCATGCATGTTTCGATTCATGACCAACCTTTAAGAGTTGTGAAGCCATTTCATTCATATACATCCTGTCATGCATGAGAAAGCACACATAGACAAGTAGAACGGAGGGGTGTCAAACATTTTCCCTAGTTGCAAAAGCATCATCAAACAAGAGTTATCCCACAATATTGGGGCTGACTATTAACACTATTAAACATTGAGAAATTCGAATATACAAATTGACTATATGTCAACAATGCTGATACTCTGTAATTTGTAGAAACTGCAAGCCAAGGAAGCTATAAGAAAGAGAGCAATCTTCATAAAACCTTATAAGCCAGTTGTATTTTGGGTAGACTGGTATCTTGGACATGTAGTTTAAATTCAGAGTGTTAATTTTAAAACACATACCTGTATTAATTGAAATTCTCCAATTGGTCGTCCAAATTGTTCTTGTTATCGAACATATAGAAGAACAACATCAAGTCATGCTTGCATAAGATCCACAGGGCCAGTAGCCAAAACAAGCATTTCCAAATCTTGTCCTGACATCAGGACATAAACACCTGAAACAAAGAAAAGATAAAAAGACTACTTCAGTTTAAGATCAGACAGGGAACATGGACATATGAAAAATAATAGTAAAGTCCGAGTAGCTATTTGTTGAGTTGTATAATAAGATAATATAACAAGATAAGCAAATAAAAAAATAAAAAATGTTTCAAAAACACCATATTAATATCAAAGGCATATAGCAAAACAACTTTTTTTTATCAAGAATCTGACCCAAACAGATTACTAACTTCCAATAGTTCCCACTTTCCCCTCGCTTCAAAGACATAATAAAACTTCCAATACGCGTACAATACAATATTATCTTAATAACTTAAAGAAATGTATTAATACCATGAAAAATGGCAGGAATTGATAAACAAATGCATACACATTAAGCTCTTGAGAAGATAGATTAGCACAAAAGAGAAGACATGAGACGCAAACAAAATTTAATTTCCTTATAAGTTGCCCAGAAGACATATTCTTGTTTTAAGATTAAACATGTTCTTATTAAGGGCACTAGTACGTCTCGAATCAAGACGGAGTACGGTAAAATGTACACAATCGTCCAAATATGATCAAAAAGTGTGGTTATAGTCGCATTCAAAAGTATCATATCTACAAACATATTAGTGAAACACCAATCAACTCGTAAACAAAGAGTAAAAAACATGTAAATGAATCCGAATAAAAAATGATACCAAACTCTAGCAATTCATTAGCAAAGACGAATATCGAGACATCTATGAAGCAGGAACGGTCCAAAAATAGGTGCATGTGTCCCTGTAGCATTGGATCAGCATTGTAATTTCTAGGTGAAAGTAGCATTCTCAATACAATTCCAATCACAAATTACCTCATTAAAAGTTTAATTTCTTCCTCCAAAATAAAAATAACCACACGTAGAAGAATTCAAAGATCGCAACTTTGCAAAGAATCGAACAGAAAGATTACAAATTTAGGAGCTTACAAGCAGTTTGCGATGAGAGAAGCACCGGATCCTCGTGTCCGGGGAACTGCCTCATCGACTTGGATGGAAAGCAGCCCATCGTCTCCTCTTCCCTCTGTCGCCAAACTCCAAACCTCAATCTCCCAAATTGCAATCCACGAAAACCCTAATCTCCATCTCCTCTAAACTCCGATCAGAAAAAACCCCTAATTTCCTAATTCAGCACCTAACAATAAAAAGCTTCAATCGTTGGTAAAAAAATTGATACTTTGGGAAGAAATCCAAACCCTAACCCTAGCCGTAACCCTAGGGCTCACCGGAACGGCAGAATTCCAGAGGGAAGAACTTTGCCGGAGGGATCGAGCAGAGGGGAGGGGGAGGGGAGGGCCCTATTAATGGCGATCAGACGGTCAGGATACAAAGAAGCGGCTCAAAAAGTGACCGCTCGTCCCTGTGCCCTAGTTTGGATTTGCTGAAGACATGGAGGTCGGGCGCCACTGCACGGTAGCTTCGGTCGGTGAGGTCGAGGACCCGGTGGCTCATGGAAACTGAGGAGGAGGAGGACCTTCGACTTTGCCATGGACATCATAAGATTTCATTGCCTGCGGAGAGTCGATGAGGGGGAAGAGGAGGACGAGGAGGAGAGAGAGGGTTTTCAGAGTGCAGGGGAATTTGGGGATTATGGTTTCGGATTTAGAAAGGATCTATAAGAGAGAGAAAGGAGGAAGAAGAGGAAGAAGAGGAGGAAGAGGGTGGAGAGAAGGAAGAAGGGTTTGTTGGTTTTGGCTCTCCTTCTCCATCTGCTCGTAGAGAAATAGAGCGGAGAGGAAAGAATTGAGAAATAAAGAAAATGAGATTGAAAGACAACCCGTAAACATATATCAAATTTTAAAAAAATTACCAAAATAACAGCTGAAAAAATTATGCCAATTTTTTTAGGCATATGTTAGTTGACGGTTATTACCGAACCGTCAATAAATAAAAGGATGTTTCTTGACGGATCATCTAAAACCGTCAACTATTATGCTATAAGATTGCTAAATTAACGTAAAATAAGGTATTTCTTGACGTAAGGCTAAATCCGTCAAGATAAGCCATTTTTTTGATGATTTTTCACGACCATCAACTTATAAACCGTCAAGAATCTTTATTTTTCTTATAGTGTCTGTCGAAACACTATTTCCGTCTTTAACTCGAGTTTAAGAGGAAACCTACAAGGCAAGAACCACTCACTAAAGAGGGCAAGCATCAATCGCTGACCCGATCTCTCCTACTCCCACTACCGAACTTCTATACTAGATTTTCTGCCAGTGAAGGCAAAACAGGCAACGGTGTATCCTCGGACAGAACGGTGATCCCCTACCACCCTCTAATACTGACCCTCTCTAACCAGTTTAACGCCCTCGTAGCGGAAGAGCCGAATACCACCCCTGAGATAGCTCCTCTAGGTGACTCTTCCGTGGCCCCAGAGCCGGGCTCAGTGGACGTCAGCGACCCCCACTCGGAGGCCGCTGAGGAGACCATCCTAGCCCTTCTTGATACCACCGACTGCTGCCACCTCGAGGTTCACCCATCCCATGTAGTCCAAGTCGTAGAAGCCCTTGCTATTCTAGGGCCAGAACAAGCTAATAGAGGACTTCAGGTTATCGCCGCAGGATTCCCCCTCCATTCGGTAGGAGCACAGATTGGCAACTCGGACGACACCATCCTCATCCTCCCTCAGAAATTTGCGACGGACTCTGCAGGAGAATTGCTCGCACACTCCTAAGACATACTGATCAACCTCCCCGAGGATTCCACCCTCAATACATCTTTCTCGAAGGCAGGAGATACTTCGACCTCAATCAAGAAATCAGCTCACAAAGGAGCAGGAGAGTCCCCGGCAATCCGAACCAGGTCCACAGCCAAGTGGGCCAACCAACACTCCCCCGGCTATATTAATGCTGAACATCCTCTCCTGGAATGTCCGTGGTCTGGCGAACAAACCTACCAAGAGGAGAATCACCAGCCTTAATAAGAATCATAAGATTAACATTTTGATCATCATTGAACCTAAAATCCCCTACAAGAGACTCAAATCAATTCAGCTGCAGTTAGGCTTTCCTAAGGCCATAGCTAGCAGACACAACATTTGGATCCTCTGCTCGAAGGACGCCAATATTGGAGTTATTCAGAACTCCAGGCAGGCCTTTTCTTGCTGGATAGAACATCCTTTGATCCCCAAGCGTGCCATCCTGTCCGTGGTTCATGGCAGCTGCGACATAGCGGAGTACAAACAACTTTGGAACAATCTTCAAGACATTCACCTCCACCACAATAACATCCCTTGGCTTTGTATTGGGGATTTCAATGCAATCACCTACAGAGAAGAGAAGACAGGCGACCGTCCTTCCCCTCTTTCGACTATAGAAGATTTCAACAACTTCATTTTCAACTCCCACCTCTCCCTCCTTCCGTTCAGCGGCAATGCCTTCACATGGTGCAACATGAAGGAAGGCGACCACCGTCAATATTCCCGCCTTAACAGGGCTCTAACAAACGTCAACTGGCAGGGTATGGGGACCACCACCATGCCTTTCCACTTTAACGCCAATAAAATTTGACCACGCCCCTCTGCTTGTGGGTATTACCCGCACCTCAGGCCAGAACAATAAGAGCTTCCGTTTTCTGGATTTCTGGAGCGAACACCCCCAGTTCTTGGCCATTGTCATGGAAGCTTGGGACAACGCAGACTCCCCCGATCCTCTCACTCGGGTGGCCAACAAACTCAAGGCTACGAGGAAAGCCCAGACGATCTGGAGCAAGCAGGCCTATGGGGACAATTTTTAGGCCATTCGTGAGGCTGAGGATGATGTCAATCGTGCTGAGATCAGATTCATGACTGACAGATTGCCAGCAGCCAGGACCGCCCTTAACCTCACCAAAGCTATCCTCTAATTTTGGCTGAAAGTTGAAACGAATTTCTGGAAACATAAAGCGAGGCTTAAGTGGGACAGAGAGGGAGATAAAAAATCGAGCTATTTCTACACCTATGTCAATGGTTGCAGACAGAAACTAACGCTTCACCATATAGCCGTCGAAACCGGGAACATCATCAATGAACAAAGGGGTATTCAGGAGGCGACCATAAAGTTCTTCTCCAAACTGTTCTCCAAGGAGACGGTTATCAGGGACCCCGCTTTCCTGGAAGAGATACCCCACCTTATCAGCGACATAGACAACATCCAGCTAGAGCTCCCTTTGTTCGAGCAAGAAGTGAAAGATGCCATTTGGGTCCTTGACAAGCATAGTACTCCCGAACTAGACGGCTTCTCGGGGGTCTTTTTCGCACATGCTGGGACATCATCAAGCTGGATATTCTCGAAGAAGTCTATGCCTTCTTCCAAGGAGCTATGTATCCCGGAGCCTTCTTGAGCACTAACCTAATCCTTATCCCGAAGAAGGAGAACCCGGAGACATTCTGCGACTTTCGTCCCATCAGTCTTTGCACCTTCACCAACAAGATCATATCCAAGATTGTGGCTTCCCGCATGTCTAGTCTCCTTCCTAAGATCATCTTCGAGGAGCAGAGTGGTTTTGTCCACGGTAGAAATATCCAGGATAATATCATGTTGGCCCAAGAGTTAATCACCTGCATGAAGCTCCCGGTAAGAGGGGCAATATTGCTATCAAATAGGACATGGAGAAAGTGTACGACAGGCTGGATTGGCAATTCATGATCTTGTTTTCAGAGCTTTCGGATTCTCCGAAACATGGACCAATATCGTGTGGAGATCGATCAGCAACTCCTGGTTTTCAACGGTCAGGCCGCTGGATTCTTCAAATCGAGCCGTGGGGTTAGACAAGGAGATCCGCTTTCCTCCACCATCTTCATCATTATAGCGGATGCCTTGAGCAGGAATCTTAACAAGATGGCCAGTTCCACGAACTTCTATCACTATCATACCACCAGTCGCCCGATAATCACACACCTGGCATTTGCTGACGACATCCTCATTTTCTCAGCCGGGGACGTTGGGTCGGTAGATGTGGTCCACAACACCCTCCAGAGATACGTCAGGTGCTCGGGCTAGAGGGTCAACCAGGATAAAAGTGTCATCTACGTCCACCACAATATCAAGAGAGAGCACGCAGACGTTCTCTCCAACACCACCTTCTTCTCCATCAATCATCCCCCGTTTTACTACTTTGGCTGTCCCTTACTGTATGGGAGATCCAACGCTGGTATCTTTGAGGACCTGACCAACCGTATCAGGAAAAAACTTGAAGGATGGTACAACGCTACTCTATCCCCAGGGGGCAAGATGATCCTCATCAAGCACGTCCTCACTTCCATACCCATCTACCCCCTTACGGCCTGTTCACCCCCCAAGAAAGTGCTTTCTTCGATCGAGAGCATCTTTAGCAACTTCTTTTGGGGGCACACTAATGGCCATGACAAGCACTATTGGGCGAGTTGGGATACCTTGGCACGTCCTACCGAGGAGGGGGCCTGGGATTTACCAAACTCGCCCACATAGTTCAAGCATTCTCATTAAAACTGTAGTGGAAGCTCCGCACTGCTCAGAACTTATGGACCAGGTTCATGACGGCTAGATACTTCAAGCACATCCATCCATCGATGGCCATCTCTAAAAGCATATCATCTGCGGCATGGCATCGCATGCTTGTCGGACGTTCTCAAGCTGATCCTGTGATGCGTCTTCGGGTGAGAGACAGGGAATCATCCGCTTTTCACGAACGGTGGGTTGGTGATACCTTGCTTCCCATCCTCTCAGAAGCCCACAGGAACTGCAAGATCAAGTACATATGGGACCCCATTGGTAACACCTGGAATTGGATCAAAATTAGGGATTGGGTCGAGCCTCAGGCGGTCGAGTGCATCCGCCGTTGCGGATTGACGATCGGAGCCAACGCCGACGAGTTCCAGTGGTCGATAGATGCCACGGGGTACTGCGGTGCCCTCTCCTAGTATTGCGGTGCCCTCTCCTAGTATTGCTCCCTTCTGAAAAACATGCATCCCCAAGAAGTGGTCCTTCATCATTTGGAGAGCCCTCCGCAAGATCCTCCCCACCGATGACACGTTTAACACTATTGGGTACAGATATCTGTCCGCGTGCACATGTTGTACGAACTGGCACGTAAAAATGGTGGATCACATCTTCTGTCAAGGAGAACTTTCGGGCAAGGTGTGGAGTATTCTTTCCCAACGATACAGGATGGTCCCAGGGACGGGTGCTTTGACGACCTTGTAGCAACATGGGGTTCTGCGTCCTACGGCCAACAGATCGTAGCAGCTGTGGCTACATGGGTCAAATGAAAGAATTGCAATAAGGCGAGATATGAAGGCCTTCAGTATTAGTACTCCGCAGACCAGCTTATTGGGGAGACCATTAGTCAGTGCAGTAAGCGGAGATCCCTATGTCTTCACGGCCCGACGAACTTCTGGAACTCTCTCCTATCCTGGGATTAGTCGATTGGCCTCCCTTCCACCCCGGCTTTTTGTTAGTATACGTGTATAGGCTTCGGCATTTTGCGCCTTCTGGCATACTTGTACAGTTTTCTCAGCTTGATGGAATAAAATAGGGAGTGTTTAAAAAAAACAAAATTATATATATATATATATATATATATTATATATATATATATATATATATATATATATTATATATATATATATATATATATATAT
This sequence comes from Iris pallida, assembly GCA_029216955.1. Classification (NCBI taxonomy): domain Eukaryota; kingdom Viridiplantae; phylum Streptophyta; class Magnoliopsida; order Asparagales; family Iridaceae; genus Iris; species Iris pallida. Next base: position 43,275,768 of record JANAVB010011199.1, on the reverse strand, counting down.
ATATATATATATATATATATATATATATATATATATAAAATATATATATATATATATATATATATATGGGATGAAAAAAAAAAAAAAAAAAATATATATATATATGGGATGACAATTTCAATTTGAAATTTTGGTTTAAATTTTGCGGGTTTAATCATCAATTTAAATTTAAGGACGGAGATTGAAATTAAAATTTGAAGACTATGGAAGGCTAAAAAAAATCAGTTAAAGGATTACAGAAGAACATAAATTGGAGGATTAAGGAAGACTCTCATAATACAATACAGATGATTTAGTGTTATAAATTTGAATATTTTGTAACAATGATGACAATATTGTGACTAGTGTGTGATGAGAAAATTTTGGATGGTCTTACACCTAAGAATAATCTTGTACTTAAAGTTTATGATCAAGCATAGGAAATTATATATGTATCTTCGAGCATAGAATTAAGGTTTGAATTATGTTTTAAACTTTTTTTATTGTTAGATAGTTAGCTGAAGATGATGTGTATGAGGTTTGAATGACAAAAAGTCTTTGAGATAAGAAACAATAGAATGAGGAGGGATTTTAATTAGACTTTTTTTTACAACAGTTAATTTGCGGTGTTGTTTTTATGGAAAAACATGCACATATTGATGACAAGACAACAGTTTGATCAAAATAATAATAAACAATTGGGTTATGAGAAAAGCAGGGTTGTGATATAAGCAATTGAAATGGAGATCCGAATTGAGGTATATGGTGAGGGGTAGTTATGGTGATCGTAAGTTGTAACAAATCAGCTGTGTAAATTTGAGGACAAAATTCTTTTCAGGTGGGCAGGATGTAAAATCCCAGAAATTTTTAAATATTTTTTATATTTATTTGATTTAAATGACAATTTTTTTAATATATATTTTTTTGTAAATAAATAAACGTGAGAATATAGATGAATTATTAAGTAAGATATAAATAAATTATTAATAGAATATTGGATATAGATGGATTATCTAATATTTGGTAAAGATGGGCCGGTAAAGAAAGAAATATTTAAATATAACCTTAGTAATATAAATACAATCTCTAGTCCTTGTCGAATTCATTAGGATAGTGAGATTCTTTATACTGATATGATTTCAACCATATTTTATACAAAACAAATCATAAGCCCTATACTAGCTGGCCGACCCCCCATATGCATCATATACATATATTTTTTTTTTTTTTTTGTTTTTTTTGTTTTTGTTTTTTTTTGTTTTTTTTTGTTTTTTTTGTTTTTTTTTTTTTTTGCATCATATACATATATATATATATATATATATATATATTTTATATATATATATATATATATATATATATATATATATATATATATATATATATATATATATATACTAACTCTATATAAATATAAACCCTAATATTCTTTGAGAGGCAACCGCTAGCAACCAGAGCCGCTAACAAATTCATCTTTCTTCTTCAAACTTCCCTCCATGCCATAATTTACAGTCTCCTCCCGCGCGCGTCCCGACCCCTCATTCGAGCTCCAGGATGTGCTCTGGTAAATCCCCTCCCCTTATATTTCAGATTGATAAATATATAGAAAGAAGCATGAATAAAATAATAGAGTACAATATGGAATTTAATACTGTTCACATAAAAAATCGGTTGCTCACATATAGGATGATGTAGGTCATGTACACATAATAGATAAATTGTACACTTTAAATCAATGTTTATATATTATAGGTATAGAATATAGAGAGTATGCTTTTCCAACTCTAATGGTAGGTGTCACATAGAGCTGTCAAGTGGCCCGGGCTGGGCCGACCTAGCACAAATTTGAGTTGGCCGGGCCGGGCTTGGGTCGGGCCTCTTGAGCCTATGAACTGTAGCAGGCCGAGCCGGGCCAGACTATGGATGAAAATTTTAAGCCCGGCCTGGCATATGACCCACGGTAAGGTGGGCTTTCGGGTCGTGCCAGGCCGGACCGGGTCGCACTGGAGGCCATCATTTAATAAAAATTCAGTTCAGTATATACATATATCATTCATGGATCTACATAATTTTGTATAAATAGCTGTACATGGTTGGCCATATATAAGTGACCAAGTGAAGTGAGACATGCACGGTGAAGCTTATAGCTGATGGAAACCAACTACGACTTTGACCACTACTAAAATACATCGAATTAGCGACGGCCATATCCGTCGCTAATCCGTCGGCAAATCGACTTAGCGACGGCTAACCGACGAAATTTGGCTGAAAAAATCCGTTGGGAAATAGCCCGTCGCTAAACAAAGTCCGTCGCTAGGCTATCGCCATTCGACTGCTTAGCGACGGATTTCCGTCATCAAGAATCGTACATATAGCGACGGCTAACCGACGAATATTTGTCAAATCAATTATCAGAAAGGTTTTGATACTACTTTTTAGCGATGGACAAATTCGTCGATAATATGTCGGTAACTGCGTATCAGAGAGTTTCTGATACGCAAAATCCGTCGCCAATTCGTCGCTAGCCGTCGCTAATACTCGACAGAAAAATGACGGTTTAGCGATGGAATATCCGTCGCTTAGGTTCTGGAAATCTTTATATTTCCAGAACCTTGTCGACGGATAATTCATCACTAATTCGTCGACATCTGTCGCTAACTGGAAATTCTCCAGTTAGCGACGGAATATTCTGTCGCTCAGTCGTCGCTTGGTAGTCGCAAGGTCGTCGCTAACTGGAAAATTTTTATAAAAAAATTACATAAAACACAGCATTCCCTATTTGTACAACATCTGAAACCTCGAAACATCACAATATGCATCACACCTCACACAAACCAACAAACCAATATATATCATACACCAATATACAAATATCTATCACAAATACATCACACAAACCAACATAAATCAATGAGACCCGGAGCAACCCTCCGTTGAATTTCTATATAATAAAAGTCTAGGTAATAGCATCCAAAAATATCCAAGTCTATAAAATAACCATGTCTAGAAAATAAAAAACATCAAGAGTTGTAAAACCATCCAAGTAAAACCCAGAAATAAGTCTACAGAAAACAAATCTCGTCAAAAATCATATATATATATATATATATATATATATATATATATATATATATATATATATATATATTGTCCTCTACGTACGCGCAGAGAGATCTTCCTCCTCAGCCACTGCGCATAAGTAGGATCCACGCCAGCAAGATCAATTTCCAGAGGAGATGGATGACTGGAACTCCCGGTGCAACTACCCTCTGGTGCCACCTCCTCCTTCACAGCTATCTCGATCCGGTACCGATCGATACTCGATACTGACCGATACCGACATTGGGGGCCTTTTTCCCGGCTAATTTGGCAAAGAAAATTAGACGAAAAAGACAAATCACCAAGGGTTTAAAGCATGGTTGTTCTGATCCGATACTGACCGATACCAAATATTGACCGATGTCGACATTGGGGGTCTTTGTTTCGGTCAATTCGGCAAAGAAAATTAAAGAAAAAAGACAAATCAACAAGGGTTTAAAGCATAACAAGGTTATAGAAGCATGTAAAAGAAGAAAATCACATCTATTGAATCACATCTATTGTGTGTAAACCAATCGGTAAGGGTGACTACTATTTCATTTAATTTCAAAACTACTAAGAAATGACACTAAAAATACTTAAAATTATTCCTAAATGTATAAAATATATGTTTTTAAATGTAAATAGTTTATTAATAATTATTTGTTTTTCGATACCAAAGTCCGATACTCCGATACGATACCGTCGATACTACCGATATTGCCGATACCAATACTCATAGGAATAGTCCGATATCGATTCCGATACCGATATTGTGAACCTTGGTTTAAAGCATAATAAGGTTGTAAAAACGTGCAAAAGAATCCGATACCACCGATACTACCGATAATTATTTGTTTTTCGATACCAAAAATCTGATACTCCGATCCGAAACTGCCGATACTGCCGATATCGCCCATACCAATACTCATAGGAATAGTCTGACACTGATTCCGATACCGATACTTTGAACCTTGATACTAAGTTTATATATATATACACTAATTTATATACTAAAGAATTTCAGCGTGTGTGTGTATGTGTATGTGTGTGTGTGTTACTACCAGCCCCGACCCCCAAACCCCACCTCCACCACCGCCGACCGACATCCCCACCACCACGACCCCCAACCCCACCCCAACCCCCACCCCTACCACTGTCGACCGCCATCCCCACCACCGACCCGAAACCTGCCGCCCCCCATCCCCCGACCCGAAACCCTCCCCTTCACGATCCCCATCCCCACCATCGCGAGCCCCACCCCCACCACCACCGCCCCCCCCGCCGCCCCGACCCGAAACCCCCCCAGCGACCCCCATCCCCACCATCGAGTTTCCCACCCCCACCACCACCGGCCCCCGCCTCCTTCCGCCGCCCCGACCCAAACCCCCACAACAACCCCCACCCCCACCACCGTGACCCACACCGCCACCCCCACCACCACCGGCCCCCATCGCCTCCCGCCGCCCCGACCATCGAGAGTGAGAGAGAGAGAGGATTACCTAGAGAAAGAGAGAGAGTCTTCGCGGCCGGAGAGAGAGAGAGAAAATTTGGGGGAAATGAAAAGTTTCCCCTCCGTCGGTTAAATTTAAGTTAAGGCTGGATATTTAGCGACAGACTAGTGATGGAATATATTCCGTCGCTATACCACCCTAGCTGGCCGACGGAATATCCGTCTCTATGTGGTTGTTAAATTTGTGCCAATTTTTTTCAACATTTCTCGCCAATTTTTGACAACTAAGCGACGGCACAGCGACGGATTCTTTATCCGTCGCTATATCTCCGATGACTTAACAACGAATTGGCAACCTTAGCTCGCCCTTAAAATAAAAAAATTAGCTTTTCGATGGCAATCAGTCGGAACTTTGTCGGTAGTCCGTCGCTAATTGCGACGGACAAAATCCGTCGCTAAATGTCCGTCGCCAAATGGCTGTATTTTGGTAGTGGACTAAGATGATGTATGGATGCATTCATGCATGTTGTTGCAGCAACTTGCAACTAATATGTATTAAAATGAATTGAATTGAATTTCAATTCCATTCAGTTCAGTTCAAATAACTATTTCAATTTAATTCACTACTATACTATAAAATCATAATAACAGGGGCCACCACCACTTGCACTTGTTGCTTGAGGCAATGGTATAAAACATATTTGGAGGGCAGAGTGTTTATTGTGTACTTATTATTCTTTTCTTTTCCTTGTGAAAGTGACAATACTGCTGTTAGTTGGTAGGATTTGAGACAAATCAAAGAGATTGTGCAGGGGATGTTGTAACCGGGTCGGGCCGGGCCTATATTATCGGCCAATATCATGGCCCGACATAACCCAATATGCAGGTCCAGCCCGGCCCGGGCCCACGATTAATCGGGCCGGGCCGGCACATGGGCCAATTTTTTGGGCCAGGCTCGTGCCGGGCTAGGCCGGCCCGGCCCAATTGACAGGTCTAGTGTCACATTAATATTAATGTCTTTTAGACTTTGGTTTCAGGGAGAGAATTGGTTGAAGGAAATTTTACAAATAAACCCCCATCCTTCCTCACCATAAAAAATACTTTTGCATTAAAACCCTCCTCTACTAAAGTAGAGTAACAACATCGCATGGGAACATACTATTTGAGTACAAAGATTTTGCTTAGCCCCCTATTTTTTACCCTTATTTCGAGAAAACCACCCTTTACTCAAATAATGATAAAGAATATTCAATATATAGTTAATTGGATTATGTAATTAATTATAATTGATTGTTTATACTAACAGAAAGTAGGATTAAATCAAATAAATTAACTACTAATACATGATAGTTGGATCTAGTAAAGTATATTATTATATATGAATACCAATATATATTAGAGGGTATTAATTTTGTGTTTATATATATGTATTCTTCACTAGGCCTTGGATTAAGACTTCGGAGCGAATTTAGACAACTTGCAGGCAAATATACCTTGCCCATTGTACAGTATTTTTATGCATTTTTCTATTGTTATTCTTTTCAGTCATACTTGGTACTGCTTCTCATGTTCATGTCATTTCTATTCTCCTTTTTTGTGCACGTACGTTATTTCCGTCTTTCTATTATATCACTTTAATTCATGTATAGGTCCTGATAGTATTTCCTTGTCCTGAGTTACATCCATTTGATATGTGTTGACCTGTTAGTTGTACTTGACTTGATTTGACTTGACTGGACACCTGTATAGTTCATTGAGAAGAAGAGGACAATTACTAGGCATGCGGGCTATATAATATTATTTTGTTGGCCGATAGTTCGGATGAGCTTCGGTTGTATTGAAGATTCAGTTGACCGATAGTTTCTTGCTACGGTTGTGATATTATGTTGGTCATTATTCTCGGAGGAGATGCGATTGTGTTTATTCTGTTGGCCGTTAGTTTCGGATGAGCTGCGGTTGTGATGGTACATGTATCTGTTAGCCCAAGTGTTAAACATTATCCTTAATGTTGCGTGGTCGTGTATTTTGTTTGGAAGTACAGTATCCTATTTCTGTTATTCCTTTATGCATGTTATTTATTATTACAGTAGATATGTTATTATGTATATTGCTAGTCCCCTGATAACATGATGATCTCTTCAAGTAGTTGATTGCACGGAGTTAGTTAGCCGATCATGATGGTAGTCGATTACTTCAGATTCAGGTATCTTTCGTGATTACATATTTACATCTATTTTTTGCACTCTGCTTGTTAGCCTAGTTTTACAAGACTCATAATTTCTTTCGAGTCTATTCGAGCATATATGCCAGTGGGCTGCAGACCATGAACCATAATGTTCATTCTTGTTTTATATTCTTCTTATGGTTTGAGATATAGTTTAACTTACCATATTAGACACAATTCCCTATTATGGACAGCGTATATGTGTTCGAGTTGGGCTGGAGTCCGCTTGACACATAGCTGGCTTACGCACGCACTCGCATCCCAAAAAGCGGGTACGAATTGTAACAAGTTTTTGTGGTGGCCCATGCAGGTCAAAGCATATCATTTTGGTTACGTTATTGTACCGAACGAGCCTGCAATAGGATTAAATAGGATCTCAATCCATAATTTCTTGACATTTTTCTTTGAACTCCATTATCGTCATTGGATTTCGTATGTACAATTGGTGTTCCCCTCTCATTGACATCTTATATTATTGTTTCTCGTTTCTTTCTATTTTGGAGAGATGAACGCTCGTGCTTGATGTAAGACGCGAAATGGCTAGTACTAGGTATTTACTACGTTGGTCAATTACATTGTTAGGATGATTGTTTTTTCTTCAATTAAGGTTATATTAGAGGGAATATAACTTAAGTTATGAAAATATTAAAAATTTTGAGGATTGATGACATTGAATGATTTGAGAAGATTTTCTCTTGAGGGTATAATATTGTTCTTATAAAAGATTGGTGCATTCTATGGTGGGTAGACGTTGTATAGATTGAGAGATTTAAGTTCTTTTCAAGTTTGAGAATATACAAAAAGAAATTTTAATTTACTTGGGTGGATGTAAAAAAGAAAAGAACTTTAGGATAGAGATTTAACTTTGAGGTTAAGGTGTCTTGAGGAGTGAATTTAAATTTTTAAATTTTGATGACAAGTTCAATTTATAATTTTGGTTTAAATTTTGTGGATTAATCATCAATTTAAATTTAAGGAATATATATATATATATATATATATATATATATATATATATATATATATATATATATATATATATATATAGGATGACAAGTTCAATTTAAAATTTTGGTTTAAATTTTGCGGGTTAATCATCAATTTAAATTTATGGACAGAGATTGAAATTAAAATTTGAAGACTATGGAAGGCTAAAAAATTCGGTTAAAGGATTACAGAAGAACATAAATTGAAGGATTAAGAAAGACTCTCATAAGACAAAACGGGTGATTTAGTATTATAAATTTAAAGATTTTGTAACTCTCATAGGAAATTATATATGTATCTTCGAGCATATAATTAAGGTTTGAATTATGTTTTAAACTTTTATTATTGTTAGATAGTTAGCTTAAGATGATGTGTATAAGGTTTGAAATCTTCAAAGCCAGGAGGTTTTTTTTACAGAAACTTCTTCTTTTATAAAACCATTTAGAAAAGCATTTTTTGACATCTATTTGAAAAGTTTAAAACCATGAAAAATTACAAAAATATAAAGCGTACGAGTGGACTCTAGTCTAGCAACTGGAGCATACGTCTTATCATAGTCAATGCCTTCTTCTTGATTATAGCCTTGAGCTACTAGACGTGCTTTGTTGCATGTGACTGAACCATTCTCATCTAACTTATTTCGGGATACCCATTTTGTACCAATGATCATATGATCAATAGGTCTGGGAATGAGTTCACAAACATGATTTCATTCAAATTGGTTTAGTTCCTCTTGCATTGCAGAAATCCAAAATTTATTATTCAATGCTTCTAAAACATTCTTAGGTTCTATTTGGAAATAAATGCGACATTAGCAATTATATCTCTTGTGCTTGATCAAGTACTTACACCTCTTGATACATCACCTATTACAAGTTCTTCTATATAATTTGGTGTAAACCCACTACAAGAAATTCGGATTTCCGTGACAAGTAATTTGTGACAAGTGTAAAACTTGTCACCGAAAGGGATATTTTTGTGACAAATAAATTTTTGTGACAGCCATTTGTTATGTGAACACGACATTATGGAGTTCACAGAGCTGTCATTACACATTCTCTGATACTTGAAAAATGTCTACATGCATTTGAATTTCGGCAATGCCTTTAGGATCAGTCTTGATACTGCTTACATTCCTGCATTCACTATATAAGTTAGATTTGTCCTGCATACAGGTTTAACATAGGAATAACAATATGAAGAGATGTCCTGCATATAGGTCCCATTTAGGGGAGTATCAGACGAATATTTGAGCATCCTGCATCCTCTGTATATTGCTTACATTACTGATACACTCATGTATCAGAGATGCTAATAGGCCTGCCCCTAACTCATTTGTCCAGTCATGAACAACTATTATAGGCCATTTATGTTCTGTCCCCTATTAGAGATTCATCACTGCAGTACCAACTTGCCCACTGTATTGCATTTAGTGCACTGCATCATAATGTCATCTGCATACATTAGTGCATACCTCATGTCAGTATATGACCACTACCTACCACATGTCAGTATACTTACATGTCCTCAATTCCTTCTATTAGTTCAGTATATGCATATATGCATCATATGGTTCAGTCACTCATGTCTTATGCTGTATACATTTATAGGTATTTTCTTGGAGTATCAGATACCACCTATTAGAGATTTGTCCACTGTATTCACTTTCTTAAACCACCAAACCACTACACACTTGAGTCCCATATCTTCACATCCTAATGCCAACATCTTAATTTATCCAACTGTTCTATCCATCTAATTTCTCATCACTGTATAGTCTTAAACTTATACATATTATCCCCTTTCCTTTTGTCCAGTCCAGCACCCAAAAACTGGGAACATATCAAAACATATAACAGTTAAGTCCAGAGAACCTTGCAACAGGCCACTCTATGTTCTGATGTTTTATTCTGTTCTTTGTGCAGTCATGAGCATGTCCAGTTAAAGGAGCATTGATCAAGTCATATCCCATATCCTGTCCTGTAGACATTCCCATATGTTTCACCTCTGTTGTTCATATTGCCTTGAGGAAGTATCGTCCATATTATCCTGGGATATCGGTTTCCATCCCTTCCCTAGTACAGTCTTAGGATATGCTTTGGTTCATTCCCTCATCCTTCATTTTAGTTCAGACATTCATTTATGATCAGACCTTCATAAAGTTTTAGTCCAGGTTGAGGCTTCAGACCTTGTCCCACTCCATATGTTTACCTACTGCCCTTTGCTTATCTGCCCCCATATGGACAGCATTTAGCTTGTTAGTGTACTGTTTCTCTGCACATTAGTTGAAAGTAGGTTGCCCTGCATCAGGGTTAAATCCCATAGGCATATCAAGTCCAGTCTTTCCTCTTCATAGCACCTTAAATGTTGAGCTCAAGTTGAGTCCTTAGTTTATTGTATTACCCTGTTATTTCTGATGTTATCCCTACATTTGAAGATGCCTTTTTGTTCAGACTTGAATGTCCAATGAAAGACCCATCTGTTCTGTCTTTCTGATGGAGTATCTCACCATCTTGTTAGCCATCTATACCCTCATCCAGTTCATATACGATTTGGTCCATAAATGGCTTAACACCCATTTACCTCGTTTTGATTTTGTCTTGCATTCAGGTAAATCCTGACTTGGATGTAAGTCCCTAACTTCCCTTGCAATTTTTTGATACCTGTTCTGTATCAGACCTATCTGTTATGTCCCCTTGTCTATATATTCATGATCAGTCTATATAAGTTCTAATTCATATAGTGTCCAAGTCCCTTATACTTATTGTCAGTCCTATCTAGGAAATACATTGTATTAGCTATATATATATAACACTTTATACCAGTTGTATGAAGGGAAGGGTAGGAGTTTGTGTATCAATACATGTAATGGGAGGAGTTCCTACGTTTATAGGGCAATAAGTGTTGCCTCCCTATATTAGCATGTGGTGTGAGTGAGGGTTAGGTTTAGAGTAGCAGCAGTGTGCCACCGCCCTACAGGCAGATGGCAGTGTCAATTGACTTACGTAACACTAAGTGGTTGTGTCTTGAGGCACGTAGGTAATGTGTTGTTTGTAAATTTCTTTAGAGGTTGTGGATATAACTGTTATATAGGAAATAAAGTGGTTAAATGCATTAGAGGATTAAGTAACTGTTATAATGAAATCTTAAGTTAGGAGTCGTTTTCAAAAGGCTAGTGCTAAATTATCCATATTTTAAGATTAAAATATCCATATTTTAATATGCATAACTTTTTAAGCATGTAAAGGCTAGTACTAAATTATCCATATTTTAATCTTAAGGCTATTTTAATATGGATAATTTAGTTTTCAAAAGGCTAGTGCTAAATTATCCCATTTCAAGCATGTAAAGGCTATTTTAAGATTAAAATATTGGACAGAAATTATGGTCATTGAACGAAAAGCATGTAAAAGCTTTTCCAAACTGGAGTTCATGTTCCTGAGACCAATTACATTTTCATGGTAATTTTCTGTTCTTAAGAACACTTACAACTTTTATCTTCTTGAGCAACAGCATTATGACTTGGTCTTACTATCATAATGCTTCATTTATTTACAATCAGGGTGATTTTGTGGATCAGGGATATAACAGTCTGGAAGATTTCATGATTTTGTTGCTTCTTAAGGCCATGTATCACTGATAGAACAGAATATGTACCATGTCTACCTGTCTGGTTCCTATGTTGTCTTTGTTCGTATTCGCTGATTTTAACATGTGCAAAATTCATGTATGGTGTAAAATATAGGGATTTCAATCCAGCATTTCATAACCTGATGGAGACTGGCCAACTGTTTCCTTTGTTTTTAATAATTTCCAGTCTTTTCACTTTAACATTGTCAAATGCATCTACGAATTTTCAATATAGGGTAAAGGTTGAGATTCATGCTAGACTCGTACCTCGACCAGATTTATTTGGATGGTGGTGTAAGTTTGTAAATGATTCATCACATGCATGTAGGTTGATAAGTTGGGTTCACAGTATCGGTATCGGAATCGGTATAGGACTATTCCTATGAGTATTGGTATCGGACTATTCACATCAATTTGAAGTCTGACATAAATAAGTTATTACTTTCTTGAGGAGCTATCTCATTCTCCATAGTCAACCTATTATAGTAAGAAGATTTTGGTGATTACTCTGATGATTTATAGGTGTATCAAATTATCAAACATTCAGTATCCTATAAACTATTTCAGCATAAAGTTTGTGTAAACAGTAAGGCAATGGATATATGATATTTAATATGTCCCTCACATGTCCCAGATATCTGAAACGCAATGGATATATGATATTTTAATATGATTTTAATATGTCCCTCACATGTCCCAGATATCTGAAACCCAACTTTTCAAACCGAATCCGACAAGAACACAGCATCTGACAGCTCCAACTTTGAATATAGGTGCTCGAAAGATTTTAGCTGTGAGTGTGGAGTTTGCTATAGAATATTTATTCTCTAGTAGAAGATAATTTTACACACTTAAAGTTTCTTTAGAGCAAGTTGCCAAGACCTTATCAAAGTTAGTGGTATATTTGTTAAACGATTAGTGTTAGTTGCAATAACCTTTAGCAAGTGTTAATAAGTGCTTTAAAATTCTTGGCATTCTTTCAACTAGGTTTTAGGCTATATAGGTTGGTTAAGTTGTACATAAACTCAGGATGACTATAAACTATTTGTAGAATCATTACTTATTTAAACTTATGTTTTCTCCATTTTCAGGTTTGTAACCAGTGGAACCCACTTTTTATCTACGAGAAACATAAGGGTTTTTTTATGATAAGAATATTATTAACTGATCAGTCTCCTGTATGCAAATTTTGTTGTTCAAGGTTCCTAATTGTTATTTATCTTCAGGGGAAACATTCAACAAAGGGATCTGTTATTTAATATCATTAAGAGCAAGCATTCAATGATGGATACAGCTTCTCATAGAGAGTGTGTTTCTTTAATCCCCAAATTGTTGGACATTGAGAAAACAGAAGCATACTATGTTGAATCAACTGGAGCAAGAGTAATTGCTGATGCCAGTGTTAATCTTATATATCAATATTGTGGAAAGCTTCCAGTGACAAGTGTGGTTTTTTTTGCAGATTTATTAAAAGGAACCCCCTTTCATATTTTTTTTGATTGAAAATTCATTTTGATTATAAGTCTCTCTCTATTGTGTTTCTCGATACTAATTTTTTTTGTGTACTCTAGGTAATATACTCCTAGACCAGTTTTTGACTTTACTACTTGTGATGGGTCTTGTGAATGCTCATTGACTTTACCTCCCAATGCTGCATTTCAAACAAAGTAAGACTAGTTAGTCAAAGTAATAACAAAGCGAAACAGCTCGTATGTTTGGATGCATGTAAACGATTGAATCATTTGGGAGCACTCAATGATCACCTTCTTCCAGTGGTTGAAGAGGAGTCTCTGGAAATAGGGCCTATTAAGAAAAAGAAGAAATCAATTGCTGGTGCAGGTGGGTTTTCTTTACTTTCTTTTTCTATCTACATGATCTTAATCCGAGTATTTCAACCTTATTAGATTTATTTGCATGTTATAGTACCGTGTAATTTGTTCTGTAAATAAGAAACATTGTATATATTAGTCAGATCAAGAATGGTTGTTACCATACTTTCTTTTTAAAAGTACAAAAGGGGGGCACTAGGGACATAGTTTTTAATTGGTCATTCTATAAATTATTAGGGTTGAGAATGTTCAAAGTTTTATCTAGCTTTATACGTTTACTTTAAAGTTGATGGGATCCTCATGTCTCTTAAGAATAGTTACTATTAGCAAGACTAAAATTACATCCAGTCCATGTAAAAGCTACTTGCCTGCCATATGTAAATCTTTGATAGATTTCTAATACAAAGTTACTTTTAGTTTTCAGCATGTCGGTCTGCCTTGTGATCATTTTATTTGATGTTGTCAGAAGTCAATGTCAAGCATTAAATGGAATCATACTTTGAAGATAATGTCAGAGTAGTACATTGTGACTGCCAATCCATTGGGTTGCGCTGCTTCCCTCTGTTTCATTATACTTGATGTTTAGAAGCTTGGATTTCTTCCATATATTTATATACTTACGTAATATCTTAAACAATCTCTTTATTTATTTATGCAGGTCATTAAAGATTGATCATCACCAAGACAGGAGCTGCATATGCAATTGACCATCAGTTTATATTTATAGATTATTCTAGGTTTTATGTACCAGCAAGTTTGGATACTCTTTATTTTTTAAGTACTCAATATTACTACTCTTCATGTTATATGTACTGAATTTTGTGGAGCAATATAATTACTTTTGAGGATTCATATAAATACTTTTCATGCTGTTGTTGTCTATAATTACTTTAGAGTTAGTCGCCTATATAAAGGCCTTTTAAAATTTGTGAAGGTTAGTTTTGGTTTACATTGGAATGTCGATGGGGGTGTTCTTGGAAGATGATCACAATCATGCATACCTCTTTACAAGAATTGTGTGATATTGTATTGTGTGTTCTTGTGTTTCAATGTATAATGACAATGACAAAAAAAACTACTCGTGACAATATTGATTTGCCCAAAACATATAAAGTGTACACTATGGTGACAAATTTACATTCACTAAACATAAGTATATAGTGACAACAATAAAAATGTTATGCAAGTTTCAAATTATGACATTACTTGTCACT
>JANAVB010011199.1:43041443-43127014 GCA_029216955.1 Iris pallida | reverse complement strand
ACGCGCCCTTTGAGGTATTCACAGTTAATACATGCTTTCCTTTTAGCTCATGCTTATTATTTCTGTTGTTGGCGATGCACTTTCCCTTGTCTTCGAACGAAGGGATGCTAACCTCCAGAAGATGAGCATCAAGGGCCTTTAACTTGGTGGCTTCGGTGCCGATAATGAACGCTGTCCAGTTTATATATTGGGCGACGTTAACCCAATATTTGATTGCAGGCGTTATGTTCTTCGTGCAAGAGTCCATTAGCACTCAGGGATGCTAGAAGCTAGCCTTAGACACGCCTGTCGGAAGCGCTCAATGTAATCTCATAAGAGAAGACATAGTTATATCTTTCCCGCTGTCATAAAATCAGGCAAGGAAGAGGTGATTCAGTCCTCGAAGAAAGAGATGGAGTTATCAGGGAGGCTACAATATCAATCATAGGCTACCCTTTCAGTGCTCCAAATACTAGACTCGTGAGTAGGGCGTCCTCTTTCGGCAGATGCCCATCATGGAGTGGTAATAGTCAGGTATTGACGAGGAGACTCCTTTCGTCGAATGGTATCAGTGACTTTGGTTTATACTTGAGGGGATATACTACATTGTTCCACTCAGGAGGATAGGGTTGTCGGATCCCAAGCTTATGGCATTCCTTCTGTTTGTTTTTTGCCTCAAAGCGATGGTGTAGGTCTCTCACCATCTCGAACAGTTCTTCAATAAAGCTAGGAGCTGGTTATTGAGGCAAGGTATGATGTTCGGCTCCAGAGGGTGCTGATATCGGGGGTAGGGTGTGATGAACCGTCCCCGAAGATATCTGTTGAAGGGGTATGTTTGATTATCCATTAGCCCCTGATCAGAACTGGCGGATATAGGAGCCCGTGTCGAATGTTAGGCTGTAGGGTATTTCAGAACTCAAAGATGATTTGAGTCAAGGACTACATCATAGTGGAAAGGGTTTTTAAGGTTGCCTCCAAAGTATCCATGCGGCACACTAGATCCGGAACTGAAGCATCTCCCTATTCTTCATTGTCAAGCCCTGTCATGTAAACAGATATGATATAGGTCAAAGTGGATGGGTTGGTCGCTTCACCTTTAGCCTCGATTTCTTATGGAAAGGTTGGCATGAGCGCTTCTTCTTCTCACCCCTCAAATTGGCTACCACCACCCGCATCTGTGTCAGTTCCTTGATAGATACCCTCATCTTCAAATGAGGGGTTATTGTAGATAATCGGGGTCTGATCACCCCCAGCTTGTACCTTTGATGCAGACTTCATCCTCAACCGATTATTCTGGAATACCCCTATCATAATGATTTTTGTTTTGTTTCCTCTCAGTCGGATATTTGATGAACAAGCTGAGGCCAGAGGGTAGTTGGTATTTGTTATTCTCCCAGGTGCAGAAGAACTAGAGAGTATGGCACGAGGCAACAGGTTCTTCTCGTTGTCAATTGGCACTCTCTTTCCAAGGCGACGTCGGACATATGCGACAAATTATTGTCGCTGGAACACATACTACCTTAGTGGTGGAGCTACTGTCTTACAACAACAACAGTTGATGGTGACCGTAGCACAAGTATGCCCCGCGAGGGGCGCATTGTGCATGGTGGTCATCTCTCCTGATCTACGTCTATGAGTGATCACATTACCTAAATCATGTGAGGGGAGTTTCACATTTGCATCCTCAGGCACATGGCAGAACTAAGCGTCGTGGTGGTCATGTGAGTGATGCATCCCCTGATCAAGTTCCAGCACATAAAATAAATCCAGATTATTGGGGAGAGCAGCACGTATTACGAGTTGAACTCACTTTATGCGCATACCCCACGTGGGTGCATGGGTTCAGAACCGCAAGATTTGCCCTATCCAACTTTTTCCATGTACAGAAGATGCGCCCAAGTGGGAAGAGGACTTACCGTAAGTCAAAACTACCTTATACACACAATCCACGTAGGTGCACGGGTTTGACATCACAGAATTTGCCCTAACTGACTTGGTTCCACGCATATAAGATGTACCCAAATGAGAAAGGGACTTCGAGAGTTGACTCATTGCTGGTGCCAAAACACCTATGTTAAATCTATACAGCTTTCCATCAGCTGTGCGCTTGACTTTCAGCATCATTTCTAGTTTGCTACTGGCATAGCATGTTGAGGGCGCATGGCATGTCCTGCCTTGGACTTCTTTATACTATCCCTTATTTCGTTGGCGCATCTTCTTCGACTAGTAAGAAGCGGGTTGGAAGCTGCAGCCAGCCCTGCGCTAACCTGGTTGATGTGCTGCTCCAGTAGCAACGTCTTATTTGCTGGTAACGTCAAGAGGAAGGGATGACTGCTCTGGCGCAACTCCTTCAGTAGTGGTGCTCGGTGCATCTCCCTTGCGCATCTAGACTTGGCGAGTCTTCTTTGGCTTTGGTAGCTGCTTTGAAGGACTCGTATTGCCTTTAGAATAAACTCCTCGTACGCCTGTTAATCGCGGTATACCACCAGTATCTTCTGGGAGGAGCCGAGCTTACTGTCATCAGATTGAGACAAGACCTTCTCAATGAAGGAAAAATGGTCCCCAGTAGAGTCGTCAGCTTATTTGTCATTAAAAAGCATTTGAAGAAACTTTATACATAATAACAAAGAATAGAGTACAATATAGGATCTCAATAGAATCCTTTTAGTACACTTTTATTTTATCTGGGAACCATAGCGATAGAGAGAGGTGATTCCTTACTCCTTTGACGATCTGGCGATGATTTTGAGCTCTCTGAAAGTCTAAGTTGCTCTGGAAGGTGATGAGTTAAAAAGCTTCAAGCTGAAGATTGCAGGATACGAAGAAGATTGAACGAAGGAATGATCCTTCTATTTATATGTAACAGAATGATCCTTTATGCCTACATATGTGATATTTTGGACATTGGGATGCCACGTGTCTGACTTTGTTGGGCGCATGGATGCTACTCCAGGAATCTTGAACTGAATTGTTTAAAATTGTGCTGTTAGGATGCGGAGGAGCTGACATGGCATTGTTGAGATTCGATTGTTGCTGAGATCTTAGGTGGTTAGTTGGCCCATTCTATGGTCACACCGATTTTAATGATCGACATGAACTTAATCAATACAAAAAATATATGAACTGCTGCTAATCATTTCAGGACTTGTGAAATCAATATCAACAAGGTACTATCATCAAGCACGTCAATCATCAGTCTGAAGCTTACTTTATTGGAATCCAGTCCAAGTCATTTTACAATTTATTATGTATTTTATCTTTATTGAGTCTAGGATATAAATTGTAAGATCGATTCGGTAATACTGGCTTAGGTTAATCTTAGTCCACTTTTCTATACAGCCTACCTATCCTTATTTCATCTACCAAAAAGTTCTATTCCATTCTGCAACAACTTTTTACAAATGTTTAATATTTTTTCTAAACAGAACTCAAACCGAGTTCGGCCCGAGTTCTGTCCGAACTCTGCCGAGTTCGGTCTGTTTAAATTCAAATATTTGTTGCCTCCAAATCTGCATGCAACGTTCCTATGCAAAATCTTTGAATCAGAACTCTGTCAGAACTCTGTCCGAGTTCGGTCCTAGAAAATACCTATAAATATAAGAGAATTGTTCATTCCAAATCACTCATTCATTCTTATCTTCTCTTCTCTATTCAATAAGTGTTTTCACCCGATCAAAAGTTTTCATATCACACCTACACTGCTCTTATCCAAAAGCCAGTAATATCTACTTCGATCTAGAGTCTTTTGGTTCTTAAGAGTTGTAAAGAGGTTGTTCAAAGTACAGAAATTATCTCTGTTGTGGATCCAGTCGTACGCTCGTCACCAAGCACGGTGTTGTGAAGTTGGTCGTACCTTGTCACCAAGCATGGTGTTGTAAGAGTCTGCAAGCTCTCAATTTGCTTGTGCCTTAGTGGATTAACATCGAACAAGAGTACTCGAGACTGGATTAGTCCTCTCAGAGGGATACCAGTATACATCGCTGTGTCACTGAGTTTGATCTCTCTATATCTTTCTATATTTATTTATTGTCTCTTATTTACTACATTAGTTATCTGTTTATAATTTTAAAATTGGTGATTATTTTTTGCTGCACTCGCGCTCACTCTATTCACCCTCCTCTAGAGGTGCTCAACGGTCCTATAATTGGTATCAGAGCAGGTTATATTCTATAATAACAAGCCTCAGAGAGTATATATGGCAGCCGTGATATCAATATTCAACGGTGAAGGGCAATCCACAAATAGACCCCCACTATTTGATGGTACAAATTATACCTACTAGAAAACACGGATGACTTTCTTCTTAAAGTTATTGACTTTGATCTTTGGTCTATAGTTGTTGACGGTTATAAAAAACTGGCACCTACAGTAGTTGATGGCCTTCTTGTAGACAAGCCTCATGACAAGTATACAGAGGCTGAAAAAGTAAAGGCTAGTCTAGATGCTTGTGCCATCAACACACTGTTCTGTGTAATTGACAAAACGGAATTAACAGAGTTTCAACCTGTAAACGTCTCACGAGATTTGGAAACTTCTTGAGGTAACTTATGAAGGTATTTCCAAGTGAAAGAATCCAAAATTAGTAGACTAACACAGGAGTATGAATCTTTTAAGATAAAATTTGGTGAGTCAATTACACAGATGTTCACACGTTTCCTTGATATTACTAATCTTTTGCAATCTCTTGGTAAGGATTACTGTAATCATGAAAAGATCAGAAATATGCTACGGGCTCTAACCAAGAAATGGAACCCAAAGGCAACAACAATCGTTGAAGGAAACGGTCTCACCACCATATCTCTGGAAACACTAATGTGCAAACTCATACCCATGAGCTTGATCTGCAAGAGCTTGAAGAAGCAACCCCAAAAGAAAAGTCTATTGCCTTCAAAGCTCAAGCCAGAAAATCTATATACAATGATTCTCAGGAAGAATCATCAAGTGGTGATGAACAAGCCCTACTAGTGAAGAACTTCAAAAAATTTCTAAAGTTTGAGAAATCAAATAGAAGGAAGTGAGATATCCTAGAAAGCAATAAAGATGAAACAATATGCTTTGGATGCAAGAAATCAGGGCAAATGAAGAAGGACTGTCCAACTTGGAAGAAAAACAGTCCATACGATAGATCAAGATCAAGCAGAAAAGCAACAACCAGTCGAAAGTATGCTAACACAAGTATCTGTCTTATGGCTTTTGATAAGGTATCCTCAAACCTTTGTATGATGACTTTACTTTCGTTGAATTAGAAAATGCCTTTACGAACTACTTGCAACACAGAAATGTGCTTGACAAGTATAAGTAATCTCAAAAGAGATTAAGCATACACAACCGAGATAGCAAGACTGTCCAATCTTATTGAAGACATTAAAGAGACGTCTACTACCGGTAACACGGAAGAGATAGCCAAACTCAAAGTAGACTATCATGAGGCTATCCTCAAAGTTGATAAAAAAACAAAGAGACTATGTCAAAATACAAGAGTTATATGACATAGAGAAGAAGAAACACTTAGTCACAGAACAAAGACACTTAGACATGACTGCTAAATATGAAGAGTCTTTTGGTTTCTAAAAAGTTAGAAATCAAGTTAGGCAAACAGGCAATACCTGTGACACAGCCTAAGTTTAGTCCTAATGCTAAGCATACACCTAAGAGGACTAAAACTCGGAAAGCAGAAAAAAACACGATTATCACCATGCTTTCACTTATAGGTTTTCAAAGAAACCAAATAAGCATGTCAACACAGTTTCAACTACCACTGTTTCTAAACTCACTTGCACATATTGTGGCACTCATGCACACATATTATAGTATTGTTTAGCAAGGAAACTTGTTGACAATCGTACTTTATTTTGGAGACGTTAGACTAATCAATATGGACCCTTCATAAATGGGTACAAAAGGATTCATCTACTTGTTTTGTAGGTGGACCCTCAACCCTCTCATGCTAAAAGCAAGTGGATCTCGATAGGATGTTCGCGACACATGACTGGTGATGCATCTTTGTTCGCCACGCTATCAATAAAAAGAAGGATACGTCTCCTTCAAAAATAATCTGAGAGGTAATATTATTGGCAATGGCACTATTGGTATATCTCCTATGTAATAAAGACGTTTGTCTAGTTACAGAATTGAAACATAACCTACTAAGCATAAGTCATTTGGCTGATGATGGTTATGGTATCAATTTTGTAAAAGACAAATGTACTATATATGATATGTCATCTGGTAATCCCCTATATGAAGGGATTAGAGAAGACAATATTTATGTTTTCTTTCTGGAGAGTACTAATAATATAGAAGATGCCTGGTAGCTAATCTAGATGAAAGCTGGCTATGGCATATAAGACTAGGGCATGCAAATATGGACTCTATCTTACGACTGAGCACTATAAGTTGGTAAAAGGCCTCCCCGACATTCCATTTAAGAGAGATATGGTATGTTCTGATTGTGAAAAGAATAAATCACATAGGTCTACATTTAAATCCATCAACGTTGTAGTACTTCTAAACCTTTGCAGTTGATACATATGGATTTATTTGGTCCTAGTAGAGTCGTTAGGCTTGGCGGTAAGCTCTACGCTTTTGTTATTGTTGATGATTTCTCTCGTTTTACTTGGGTTTATTCTTTATCAAATAAAAGTGATGCTATTTTTGAATTTTAGTTATTTTGAAAAAAGGTACTAAACGAAAAAGGCTTCATGATTACTCGTATTCGAAGTGATCATGGTGGCGAATTCGTAAATACTGATTTCAAAAGTTTTGTGATGATAGTGGGTACTACCACGAACTTTCTCGTCCTAGAACACCTCAACAGAATGGTGTTGTGGAGCGAAAGAACCGTACTCTAAGCGAGATGGCTAGAGTTATGCTGAAAGCATAATCTTCCTAAATATTTTTGGGCAGAAGCTGTTAGTACAGCCTGTCATATTTTAAATAGGGTATTAATTCGACCTATCTCGAAGAAAACACCGTATGAACTTTGGTTTGGAAGGATTCCAAACATTTCTTATTTCAAAGTTTTTGGATGTCGCTGTTTTATCCTGAACACCAAGGACAACTTGGGTAAGTTCGACTCTAAAGAAGATGACAGGATATTTCTCGGATATGCTGCTAAGAGTAAGGGATATAGAATTTTTAATAAAAGGTCTATGATTGTTGAGGAATCCATTATCGTTACTTTTGATGCGCTCAATTGTCACATATCTAACAACAGTGATGAAGGTGTACAAGCAAAAACCGATAAGAGTCCGGTGGAAGATCTGGCTCATAAATTTGAATCATTGAAGTTCCTACCACATCATCCAGAGACACTCATCATAGGTGATGTATCAAAAGGTGTAAGTACACGCTTCTCTCTTAGAGATTCTGAAATAGCAGAAAATTTAGCTTTAATTTCTCAAATAGAACCTAAGAATATAGAATTGCCTTTACTAATGAGTTTGGATTAATGCCATGCAAGAGGAACTAAATCAATTTGAGAGAAACCAAGTTTGGGAACTCGTTCCTAAATCTATTGGTCAATCGATAATTGGTACCAAATGGGTGTTCCGAAATAAACTTAGTGAAGATGGACAAGTTCTACGCAACAAAGCACGTCTAGTGGCGTAAGGTTATAATCAAGAAGAAGGTATTGATTATGACGAGACATATGCTCCTGTTGCTAGACTAGAAGCTATCTACATGTTTTGTGCATTTGCATATTTTAATAGTTTTAAATTATTTCAAATGGACATGAAAAGTACATTTTTTGAATGGATTTCTAAAAGGAGAAGTCTTTGTGAAACAACCCCTGGCTTTGAAGATTTTCAAAAACCTGATCACGTCTTCAAGCTTAAGAAAATACTCTATGTACTCAAACAGGCACCTCGTGCTTGGTATGAACGCTTAAGTGCCTTTTTACTTGATAATGGTTTTTCAAAAGGAAGAGTTGATACAACTTTGTTTATCAAATGTTTATATAATGCCATTCTTCTTGTGCAAATATACGTTGATGACATTATATTCGGTTCTACTAATGAAAAACTTTGTCAAGAGTTTGCTAAGTGTATGAAGAGTAAATTTGAGATGAGTATGATGGGAGAGCTGAACTTCTTCCTAGGACACCTGATCAAACAACACTCGACGGAACATTCATCAATCAAGCCAAGTATACGAAGGACAAACTGAAAAAGTACGACTTTGATAATGTAAAGCCTACCGGAACTCCAATGGCTACATCTACAAAGCTTGACATTGATGAAAGTGGCAAACCTGTCGACCAGCATAAGTATCGAGGTATGATTGGTAGCTTATTATATTTAACTGCTAGTCGCCCTGATATTATGTTTAGTGTTTATATCTGTGCACGAAACCAGGCAAATCCTAAGGAATCACACCTAACTGTCGTTAAGCGTATCTTTCGATACCTTAAGGGAACTTCTACAGTTGGCTTGTGGTATCCTAAAATCAAATCCTTTGACCTGATAGGTTACTCGGATGCAGATTTTACAGGATGCAAAGTAGACCATAAAAGTACCAGCGGTACGTGTCATTTCTTAGGAAAGGCCTTAGTCTCATGATTTAGCAAAAAACAAAATTTTGTAGCATTATCAACTACTGAGGCTGAGTATATCGCCGCAGGACGTTGCTGTGCTCAAATTTTATGGATGGAGCAAACCCTAGAAGATTACAATCAGCACTACACTAAGATTCCTATTTATTGTGATAACACTAGCACAATTAACCTGACTAAGAACCTTGTATGTCACTCACGCACAAAACACATTGTGATTCGTTATCACTTTTTACGTGATCACCAACAACACGGGGATATCTGCCTAGAGTTTATTGACACAGATCATCAACTAGCAGACATTTTCACAAAGCCACTGGCTGAAGACCGTTTTAACATTATGAGGCGAGAGCTTGGCAAACTTAAATTTTTAGATTCATAGTGTAGTATGTTTATTAAATTTATTTTTATGACTCGAAACTTCGTAATTTATTTAAACGAAATTATTTTAGGTACAAGCCGAAAGGGTCATTCTGTCATACAGGTGTAAATAGCCTGAAGCGACACGGTACACTGTCTTCGACCTACCGCTAGCTGGGATCCGGCCCCTACTGCTAACCTAAAGTAATAGAAGTTACTAAATGAAGAAGTCAACAGTCATAAATTCAAAATTTAAATAAATACTGAATTTATGGCATTGGAAATACAAGTAGCCTAACTCGAACCGAACTCTGACCGAGTTCAGACCGAGTTCGGTCGGCGCTGTTCAGATTCCAAAACCGAACAGCCGGCCTAGCCCTATTTAAACGCTTCTTTCTTCCACTTTTTCTCATCACCAAACCGAGAAATACCCTACATTACTTCCAAGAGTTCTTCCTCCTCCTTCCTTCAAGCTTCTCAGGAGTTTAAGTGGGCTATTCTTCTCCATCTTCTTCCTTTTTTTTAAGGTATTCTATTATACCCTTCCTCTCATCTATGGCCCCCCAAGAACCAAAATTGAAAGGTTGATTCCTCACATGCAGGATCTTCCTCTTCTGACTATGTTTCCACTAATTTTTTTAGTCCAGCTAGACCTATAGGATCCGATGATTTTGATTTCGGTCTCTTTCCTGACAAGGAATTTTTGGACCTTTGGTTTGACTCCTTTTCTGGTCGTAGAATTTGTACTGGAGCACGTGTAAAATTTACTATATTTGTGAATATGCTCCCACATTCGACTGTCTCGACTTTTGTGACTTTTTTGAAGTAGCTGAGAATATCTATGATAATGCTGTCCGTATGTTTTACTGCAACCTGCAAGTAAAACCTAACAAAAATTTCCATTCATGTTGTCACGACCTGCACCTACTGTGGTGTACGAGAACGTAACAACGCCCAGCCTGCGCCGCAGTGTCGACGGTAGAACGCTGTCCTAGGTCACAACATCTAACAATATATCTATAACAGTTTATACTCCCCGAATGGGGGTGACATAGAAATAATAAACTCGATCACAACTAAGGAAGAGATAGCACGAAATGGAATAGAACTCAAGGAATAAATACATGAAATAGCAGTAGTCTAAGATAATCCCAGCAATATCCAACAGTACAAGGTCTCAGATGAAAGAATATATACAACTCTGAACTCCAAATAAAGTCTAACTAAGACATGTCTCAAGACTGCATAAAGTAAGATAAGTCTAACTAATCTAGTCTAGGCAATCGGGGTGATATCCTCAGCTAGAGCTGGGTCCTCCTGAGGGTCCAGTTCGCAGGTGTCATCTAAGGCTGCCCCATAGTAAGTGTCCAGGCAAGCCTCCTCCTCGTCCTTTGTAATATTTTCAATAGGTCCAGTCAGGACAGGAGCGAGTACAATACATCTCAACAGTTCATAGCAGGTTAGAAGATATAATCATGCAGTAAAGTAAGATACAAGTACTGAAAGAAGTACAGTATGTAAACAGAAAGAAAGCTGAAGAGAAATATCTACTATAAATAGAGAACGATCATGTGACTAGTGAGTCAGAGTACAATATAGACATGTAAATGGCATAGGAGATTCTGATGCTACACGGAAGAGATTCTGATACTACACTACTTGGATATTATTCACATGTCCATTTCTACCCCCGTACCCCCAATCAATACACAAGGATCCAGCCAGGTTATGTTATGAATCAATGTAAGGCCTTGAAGGGTGATACATGGATGCCCATAAATGGTGATTCTAGGAGATTCTAGGATACCCAGTGAATGGGATAAGAGATTCTAGGAGACTCTACGATCATAAGAGTATATGTCGCAAGTGATCAAAGAACCAGTGAAGCATAGTGATACACCATGTAAGTGAAACGCACAGAACATGAAGTACCCGATGCTCCCTAAGGATAACATCTCAAGAAAGGATCCATATAGTACCAATCCGTGTGACCATCGTGACAGTACAAGTAAAGTAATCTACTGCAGGAAATAATTCTAAGCAGAATATGAAATGATCAAGAATGTACTCGCCTGTATCTGAGTGTCCAATATGAAACGTACGGTCCAAGGAGTGGTGTCTGGCTCCTAATCAGAACAGCACAAGTCACAACAAGTCTAAAATGGTAAAATGAAGTTCTACTATGCATTCTACATGAGTCTAGGTCAATCTAGGCCAAAGTCAACTCTTGGCCAACTCTGGTCAACCCTAGAAGTCAAACTTGGTCAACTATGGTCAAACTAGGTCTAACAAGTCTAAACTAGGTCAAGTAGTCTATACCAGACAACATTAGGCTATACTAGGTCACTCAACCTACACTAGCTAGTACATAACATTACTAGGCTATCTAGACCAACTTCACATGTTAGTTGGCATTCCTACATATTACTTATATGTGTACAATACATAGGTTATAGTGCAATTATTAGGAAACATCACATTATATATATATATATATATATAGGTAAACATTACATATATTATATCTATACACATAACCTACATATATGGAAGAATGGAATAGAGAGAGAGAGAGAGAGAGAGAGAGAGAGTATATGTGTGTGAATGTGAGTGCTTGTGTGTGTGTGTAACCTGGACAATGTGGTGAGTGTGTGAGATGTGTGTGTATGTGTGAGGGTAACCTGTGTGTGGGTAAACTGTGGCAATGTGTGTGTAGGTGAGGGATATATATCATGTGTGTGTGTCATTTGTGTTCAGTCACAAGAGAGTGTGAGGGTGAGTAGTACATGAGGGTGTGAAATAGGTGTCAAACCTGGACTGAAAGGAAAAGGATCAATGCATAGGAAAGCAAGGGGAAGGAAATGAATCACAAAATCAGAAAACTAAAACCCTTTTCAGTCCACCCAACAGTTTCATTTGACAGTTTACAAACCTATAGTTTAAAGCTCTAAATCAAAACCAAATCACAACCAAACATGCTCAAAATTGACCCACAACTAGATTACATATAGGAGTAATGATTTAAAGACTTAACCGATCAGCTAACAACATTTAGAGGGTTTAATTAGATGTCAAGGTTCATAAACAAAACCTGGAAATACAAGGACTGAACACCTAGTTTCAGTCCCTACTCAAAAGCCACATTACTAAATCAATTGATCACCAAAACACCCAACCCTATTCTCAGGTTTAACTAAACAAAACAGGAAAACTTAGAATCCATGTTGACAGTTAACAAATTGAAGGAAATATGCAACATTGCAATAATGAAATGAAATCAGTTTAGACAATATGAAAATAGTGAATGACCTGTGGTGGGTGAATATGACTTAGGCATGTGTGTTCAGTATTGTGAAATCAATGAATACATGAGTGGCATTCAGTTTACAATTTAATCAAAAGGATTTGACTATTCTCAGGTTATAGGAGAGTTCAAACCCAGTTAATACATTCGAATCTCAGGTTTGAATTCAGTTCTTCAAAGGGAATGAATCATAGGTTACCAATTGATTTCAATTTCCTGTATAACTACTCAAACACCATGTAACAGCCACATCATTCTACTCTAACAATTGTCCAATATTCATTGTCACTCCCAAGCCCAAATTCAAAAGTAAAAATGAGTTGAACATTTAACTATAACATGTAGGTAACATAATCAGTAACATTCATTGTTAAAACATGGATTGAATTGGATGGAAAAATACTGGAAATAAGGTATCAGTTTCCTGTATCAGTCAACAGCCATACACCCATTACAAAACCAAATCCAATCAAAACCTAATCTAGTATATAAACATGATCTACTACAAGTTATACATCAATATTAGGACCCAAATAGCAAATGAAATCATGAATTAAACTAATAAAAATGGGAATTTACACACAGGAATACAAAACTGGACAGTAGGGAAAAACAGTGTCGTGTACGTGTTCATTGAGCTCGTGCACGTGACACGACACGACACAGACCCTGTGCTCGTGTCCTAGTATCGATTAGGTCTAGGTGTTCATGTCTATGTGTCTGCACAGTATCCTCGTGTCGCCGTGTCTGTGAACCAGAGCCGTATCAGTGGCCAAATAACTCGTGTGCATAGACAGTGCAAAATATGTGCACAGTCGATTCCTCTCTCGACACGGTACGAGGACACGTAGGACTTGACACGTGGCGTGTCAGCTAGTGCCCTATGGCTCGTGTCGAGTTTCGTGTCAAACAAATGTGTGTCGTGTCCGCTACCGACCCCAATAGGCAGGGGAGCACTGTAGCGGTGCGCGCGGTCGTGTGCGGCGCGTGTCCAAGCCAAGATCCTGATACAAAATGACACTGACACTAGCACACAAGAACAGAAATCAATAAGCAAGATCTAAACTAACATTTCTGTTCAAAACAAAGTAAAAATATCACCAACAGTCCCTTTGTGGCATTTATACAAACACCTGCGTATGAACACAGACACGTGTCCAAAACGGACACAAACCCTAGACACCCGACACGAATCCTATCCAGAATCTTAGGGGACCCTTAGGGCTTCCTATTGGTGAAGACAAAATGAAAATCCATGGAGAAATGGGGAAGTTACCTATTGATGAACAATGGGTAAAAAATCCCCAAATGGAATGATTTCCTCAACCACTCAAATCTCACAAATTGTTTCCTTCCTGCAAACAATCAATTCCAATAGCAAGAATATTGATATTAGGATCTAATGCAACTAGTTTGAGGGAAAAAGGACATAAAATGGATTTATTATGAATTTTTAAAGATGGGAGCTCACCTCTTTCTTCTTGAAATAGATTTCCTAAGGAAAGGAGGCTAGCCCTAGAAATTATGAGGGGTTTTATAGTGGGGGAATCCCAAGACACTAGGTGGCCGGCCACTCACACTTAGGGTTAGGGTTTGGTAGTTTGGGCTTGGGCCAAGTTACATGAGCTATGGTTTATTTGATTAATAAAGACTCTAAGTCATAAGTCATGGCTTATGGCTTTCTAATTTCTATAGCTAAATAGGTTCTAATGACCTAACCATAGATTAGGCTAGGTTAGACTAGATTCCCAAATTCTAACCAAGCTTAAACTAACTAGGGTTAGCTCCTAGGTTGATCTACATGGGTCCAAACTAGCCAAAATCAATCTAGTCCAAACAATACCAAAATAATTCCTAAAAATTCACATAAATTATAATTAAATTCTAATAAATTTAAATTACCCCAAAAATGACAAAAATACCCTCACACTAGAATATGGTAGTGACACATGCGTTGCTGGACAAGAACTAGAATTTAGCACCACCGACATCAGTGAATACTTCCATGTTCCTGATATAGGTGAAGCCTTAGTGGATATCTATCATATTCAATTCCTTGAAGGTGTCACTCTCAATTCCTTCAAAGAACTATTGTGCCATCCCAAACATGTTCATAGAAGAGTCTACTCCAAACATCTCAACCAAAACTTTTATGAACTTCATAGTTTTGTATTATTTGTTCTTCTTCCGAAGAAGGGATCCTCTGATGAGATTACCTTCTTGGAATTGTCAGCCATGTACCATATTTACTTTGGCATTCCATTTTTTGTTACCAAGACCATGATGGCTTGGATGCTGAACTACAAAATGTAGGACGGAACCTCGTCTATCCTATGCATTTGGCCTCTATCTTTCGAAGGTTTGAAATCAATCTTCAAACCTGTTCTTATTTCTCCACAACCATAGAGCTTAGTAGGTCTAGGTTATACCCTGCTCCTCCTCTGCCTCTTGGTGCTGAGCCTGTTCTAGATGCTGATCCCGAGGGTCCTCCTCATGTTGCTGCTGCTCCAGCCCCTGGTCCAGATTTTGACCCTGGCTTCTATTATCGTTTTGATAATTTTGTTGCCCTCTCTGCACAACGTCATCAGAGCTATCTTGACTCGAAGTTCCGCCATATCACCCAGGCTCAGGTGTTACGGAACAACATTGCTGATCTTCACTGGAGTCTCTCCCATGACCCATCACATCCAGTTACCATACTTCCTCACCTCGGCTTCCCTAGACCCAGGTTCGAATATGGGACGACATTTCCTCACTTTGATCCTACTGCTGCATATTTTCCTCCGGATGCTCCTAGCGGTGACGATAATTCGAGGTGATGAGGACTTGAGCTAGTGGATTGTGGATAGGGGTGATAGATGATGATCTATGAAGTAGTTTTTTTATGTCTAAACTTCACAGTTAGACATTTATTAGCACTTTGTGATGATGATGATGGTTGTACCTTTCTATTTATGCATGACATTTTTAGTATTTTCAGTACTAGTTATTTTTTTTATGCACATTGCGGAACTGTTGTTATTTGGTTATCTCTCAAGTATTACTTTGTCTGTTTGATGAACATTGTTGGCTTCACACATTACGGAGGAACCAAAACCATATTTGTTATTGACAAGGGGAGAAAGAGCATAATACCAAAATCAACAATCAAAGAAAGACTACCAAAACCATTTTCTCAGGTAATTTTATTTGTTCGATTTTAGATATATTTTGGTATAGACTCAAGTTTGTCAATTATCATAATAGGGAAGATTGTTGGCCCATTCTATGGTCACACCCGATTTTAGTAATCGACATAAACTTAAGTCAATACACAAAATATACGAACTACTGCTAATCATTTCAGGACTTGTGAAATCAATATCAATAAGCATACTACTGCATCATCAAGAATGTAAATTATCTGTCTGAAGCTTACTTTTATTGGAATCCAGTCCAAGTCATTGTATAATTTATTACGTATTATATCTTTATTGAGTCTAGGATATAAATTGTAAGATCGACGGGGTAATACTGGCTTAGGTTAATCTTAGTCCACTTTTCTATACAGCCTACCTATTCATATTCCATCTACCAAAAAGTTCGATTCCATTCTGCAATAACTTTTTACAAATGTTTAACATTTTTCCTAGATAAAACTCAAACCGAGTTCGGCCCGTGTTCGGTCCGAACTCTGCCCGAGTTCGGTCTGTTTAAATTCAAATATTTGTTGCCTCCAAATCTGCATGCAACGTTCCTATGCGAAATCTTTGCATCAGAACTCTGTCCTAGAAAACAACTATAAATAAAAGAGAATTTTTTATTCCTAATCACTCATTCATTCTTCATCTTCTCTTCTCTATTCAATAAGTGTTTTTACCCGATCAAAAGTTTTCATATCACACATACACTTGTCTTAGCCAAAAGTCAATAATATCTATTTCGATCTAGAGTCTTTTGGTTCTCAAGAGTTGTAAAGAGGTTGTTCAAAGTACATAAATTATCTTAGTTGTGGAGCCGGTCGTGCGCTCGTCACAAAGTACGGTGTTGTAAAGTTGGTCGTGCACTTGTCACCAAGCACGGTATTGTAATAGACTGCAAGCTCTCAATTAGCTTGTGCCTTAGTGGATTAACATCGAGCAAGAGTACTCGAGACTGGATTGGTCCTCTCAGAGGGATACCAGTATACATCTCTGTGTCATCGAGTTTGATCTCTCTATCTCTTGCTATATTTATTTACTGTCTCTTATTTACTGCATTAGTTATCTGTTTATAATTTTAAAATTGGGGATTATTTTTTGCTACACTCGTACTCACTCTATTCACCCCCTCTAGAGGTGCTTAACGGTCCTATAATTGGTATCAGAGCAGGTTATATTCTAATATAACAAACCTCAAAGAGTATATATGGCAGCGGTGAAATAAATATTCAACGGTGAAGGGCAATCCACAAATGGACCCCCACTATTTGATGGTACAAATTATACCTACTGGAAAACACGGATGACTTTTTTCTTAAAGTTTCTTAACTTTGATCTTTGGTCTATAGTTGTTGACGTTTATAAGAAATCGGCACTTACAGTAGTTGATGGCCTGCGTATAGACAAGCCTCATCACAAGTATACAGAGGCTAAAAAAGTAAAGGTTAGTCTAGATGCTCGTGCCATCAACTCAATATTCTGTGCAATTGACAAAACGGAATTCAACAGAGTTTCAACCTGTAAAACGTCTAATGAGATTTGGAAACTTCTTGAGGTAACTCATGAAGGTACTTCCCAAGTGAAAGAATCCAAAATCAGTAGACTAACACAGGAGTATGAATCTTTTAAGATAAAATCCGGTGAGTCAATTACACAGATGTTCACACATTTCCTTGATATTAATAATTCTTAGCAATCTCTTGGTAAGGATTACAGTAATCATGAGTAGATCAGAAAAGTGCTACGGGCTCTAACCAAGAACTGGAATCCGAAGGCAACAACAATCATTGAAGGAAATGATCTCACCACCATGTCTCTGGAAATACTGATGGGCAAACTCATGACCCATGAGCTTGATCTGCAAGAGTTTGAAGAAGCAACCACAAAAGAAAAGTCTATCGCCTTCAAAGCTCAAGCCAGAAGATCTACATGCAATAATTCTGAGAAAGAATCATCAAGTAGTGATGAACAAGCCCTACTTGTGAAGAACTTCAAAAAATTCCTAAAGTTTGAGAAATCAAACAGAAGGAAGAGAGATATCCAAGAAAGCAATGAAGATGAAACAATATGCTTTGGACATAAGAAATCAGGGCACATGAAGAAGGACTGTCCAACTTCGAAGAAAAGCAGTCCATACGATAGATCAAGATCAAGCAGAAAAGCAACAACCAGTCGAAAGTATGCTAACACAAGTATCTGGCATAAAAGTGATGCCAGTGATACAGAGGAAGAAGACAGACCCTGCGGAAATTCCAATGTCTGTCTTATGGCTTTTGATAAGGTATCCTCAAACCCTTTGTATGATGACTTTACTTTCGATGAATTAGAAAATGCCTTTAGCGAACTACTTGAAGAACACAGAAATATGCTTTACAAGTATAAGTAATCTCAAAAAGAGATTAAGGCATACACAATAGAGATAGCTAGATTGTCCAGTCTTATTAAAGACATTAAAGAGACGTCTACTACCGGTAACACGGAAGAGATAGCCAAACTCAAAGTCGACTATCATGAGGCTATCCTCAAAGTTGATAAAAAATACTATATCAAAATACAAGAGTTATATGACATAGAGAAGAAGAAACACTTAGTCATAGAACAAAGACTCTCAGACATGACTGCTAAATATGAAGAGTCTTTTGCGGTTTCTAAAAAGTTAGAAATCGAGTTAGGTAAACAGGCAATACCTGTGACACAGCCTATGTTTAGTCCTAATGCTAAGCATACACCTAAGAGGACTAAAACCCAGAAAGCATGAAAGAAAAACGATTATCACCATGCTTTCACTTACAGGTTTTCAAAGAAACCAAATAAGCATGTTAACACAGTTTCAACTACCACTATTTCTAAACTCACTTGCACATATTGTGGCACTCATGGACATATATTACAGTATTATTTAGCAAGGAAACTTGTTGACAATCATAATTTATTTTGGAGACCTAAGACTAATCAATATGGACCCTTCAATAAATGGGTACAAAAGGATTCATCTACTTGTTTTGTAGGTGGACTCTCAACCCTCTCATGCTAAAAGTAAGTGGATCCTCGATAGAGGTTGTTCGCGGCACATGACTTGTGATGCATCTTTGTTCGCCACGTTATCGATGAAGAAAGAAGGATACGTCGCCTTCAGAAATAATCTGAGAGGTGATATCATTGGCAATGGCAATGTTGGTATATCTCCTTATCTTGTAATAAAAGAAGTTTGTCTAGTTACACAATTGAAACATAACCTACTAAGCATAAGTCATTTGGCTTGTAATGGTTATGGTATCAACTTTGTAAAAGACAAATGTACTATATATGATATGTCATCTGGTAATCCCGTATATGAAAGGAACAGAGAAGACAATATTTATGTTTTCTTTCTAGAGAGTACTAATAATGCAGGAAGATACCTAGTAGTTAATCTAGATGAAAGCTGGCTACGGCATATGAGACTAGGGCATATAAATATAGACACTATCTCACGACTGAGCACTAAGAAGTTGGTAAAAGGACTCCCCGAGATTCCATTCAAGAGAGATATGGTATGTGCTGATTGTGAAAATAATAAAGAACATAGGTCTACATTTAAATCCAGCAACGCTGTAAGTACTTCTAGACCATTGAAGTTGATACATATGGATTTACTTAGTCCTAGTAGAGTCGCTAGTCTTGGCGGTAAGCTCTACTCTTTTGTTATTATT
This sequence comes from Iris pallida, assembly GCA_029216955.1. NCBI lineage: Eukaryota > Viridiplantae > Streptophyta > Magnoliopsida > Asparagales > Iridaceae > Iris > Iris pallida. The sequence continues at coordinate 43,107,946 of JANAVB010011199.1, read as the reverse complement.
GATAATTTCTCTCGTTTTACTTAGGTTTATTTTTTATCAAACAAAAGTGATGCAATTTTTGAATTTTAGTTATTTTTCAAAAAGGTATAAAATGAAAAAGGCTTTACGATTACTCTCTCCGAAGTGATCATGGTGGCAAATTCGTAAATACTGATTTCAAAAAGTTTTGTGATGATAGTGGGTACTACAACGAATTTTCTTGTCCTATAAGTACTCAACAGAATGGTGTTGCGGAGCGAAAGAACCGTACTCTAAGCGAGATGGCTAGAGTCATGCTGAATCAGCATAATCTTCCTAAATTTTTTTGGGCAGAAGCCGTTAGTACAGCCTGTCATGTTTTAGATAGGGTGTTAATTCGACCTATCTCAAAGAAAACACCGTATAAACTTTGGTTTGGAAGGATTCCAAACATTTCTTATTTTAAAGTTTTTGGATGTCGCTTTTTTATCTTGAACACCAAGGACAACTTGGGTAAGTTCGACTCTAAAGCAGATGAAGGGATATTTTTCAGATATGCTGCAAAGAGTAAGGGATATAGAATTTTTAATAAATGGTCTAATGATTATTGAGGAAACCATTAACATTACTTTTGATGAGCTCAATAGTCACAGATCTAGCAATAGTGATGATGAAGGTGTACAAACAAAAACCGATAAGAGTCCTGTGGAAGATCTGGCTCATAAATTTGAATCATTAAAGTTTCTGCCAGATCATCCAAAGACACTCATCATAGGTGATGTATCAAAAGGTGTAAGTACACACTCCTCTCTTAGAGATTCTGAAATAGCAGCAAATTTAGCTTTCATTTCTCAAATAGAACCTAAGAATATAGAAGATGCCTTTACTGATGAGTTTTGGATTAATGCCATGCTAGAGGAACTAAATCTATTTGAGAGAAACAAAGTTTGGGAACTCGTTCCTAAATCTATTGGTCAAAAAACTTAGTGAAGATGGACAAGTTCTACGCAACAAAGCACGTCTAGTGGCACAAGGTTATAATCAAGAAGAAGGTATTGATTATGACGAGACATATGCTCATATTGCTAGACTAGAAGTTATTCGCATGTTTTGTGCATTTGCATGTTTTAATAATTTTAAATTATTTCAAATGGACGTAAAAAGTGTATTTTTGAATAGATTTCTAAAAGAAGAAGTCTTTGTGAAACAACCCCCTGGCTTTGAAGATTTTTAAAAACCTGATCACGTCTTCAAGCTTAAGAAAGCACTCTATGGACTCAAACAGGCACCTCGTGCTTGGTATGAACGCCTAAGTGCCTTCTTACTTGATAATGGTTTTTTAAAAGGAAGAGTTGATACAACTTTGTTTATCAAATGTTTAGTTGATGACATTCTTCTTGTACAAATATACGTTGATGACATTATATTCGGTTCTACTAATAAAAAACTTTGTCAAGAGTTTCTTAAGGTACGCAGAGTGAATTTGAGATTAGTATGATGGGAGAGCTGAACTTCTTCCTAGGACTCCAGATCAAACAACACTCAAAGGGAACATTCATCAATCAAGCCAAGTATACGAAGGACATACTGAAAAAGAACGAGTTCGATAATATAAAGCCTATCAGAACTCTAATGGCTACATCTACAATTCTTGATACTGATGAAAGTTGAAAACCTGTCGACCAGCTTAAGTATCGAGGTATGATTGGTAGCTTATTATATTTAACTGCTAGTCGCCCTGATATTATGTTCAGTGTTTGCATCTGTGCACGATACCAGGCAAATCCTAAGGAATCACACCTAACTGCCATTAAACGTATCTTTCGATACCTTAAGGAAACTTCTACAGTCGGCTTGTGTTATCCTGAAACCAAATCCTTTGACCTGATAGGTTACTCGGATGCAGATTTTGTAGGATGCAAAGTAGACCGTAAAAGTACCAGCGGTACGTGTCATTTCTTAGAAAAGGCCTTAGTTTCATGGTTTAGCAAGAAACAAATTTCTATAACATTATCAACTACTGAGGCTGAGTATATCGTCGCATGACGTTGTTGTGCTCAAATTGTATGGATGGAGCAAACCCTATAAGACTACAATCTGCACTACACTAAGATTCCCATTTATTGTGATAACACTAGCACTATTAACCTGACTAAGAACCCTGTATGTCACTCACGCACAAAATACATTGAGATTCATCATCACTTTTTACGTGATCACCAACTACACGGGGATATCTACCTAGAGTTTATTGACACAGATCATCAACTAGGAGACATTTTCACAAAGCTACTAGCTGAAGACCATTTTAACATTATGAGGCGAGAGCTAGGCATACATGAATTTTTAGATTCATAGTATAGTATGTTTAATAAATTTATTTTTATGACTCAAAACTTCGTAATTTATTTAAACGGAAATTATTTTGGATACAAGCCGAAAGGGTCCTTCTGTCGTACAAGTGTAGATAGCCTGAAGTGACATGGTGCACTAGTCTTTGGACTACCGCTAGCTAGGATCCGGCCCCTACAACTAACCCAAAGTAATAGAAGTTATTAAATGAAGAAGTCAACAGTCATAAATTCAAATTTTACACAAATACTGAATTTATGGCATTGGAAAAATAAGCAGCCGAACTCGGACCAAACTCTTACCGAGTTCGGTCGGCGCTGTTCAGATTCCAGAACCGAACAGCCGACCCTAGCCCTATTTATACCCCTTCTTCTTTCCACTTTTTCTCATCACCAAACCAAGAAATATCCTACATTACTCCTAAGAGTTCTTCCTCCTCCTTCCTTTCAAGCTTCTCAGGAGTTTAAGTGGGCTGTTCTTCTCCATCTTTTTCCTCTTTTCTAAGGTATTCTATTATCCCCTTCCTCTCATATATGGCCCCCAAGAACCAAAATTGAAAGGTTGATTCCTCACATGTAGGATCTTCCTCTTCTGACTATGTTTCCACTAATGTCTTTAGTCCAGCTAGACCCATAGGATCCGATGATTTTGGTTTCGATCTCTTTTCTGTCAAGGAATTTTCGGACCTTTGGTTTGACTCCTTTTCTGGTCATAGAATTTGTGCTGGAGCACGTGTAAACTTCATTATATTTTCTGAATATGCTCCCACATTCAACCGTCTCGGCTTTCGTGACTTTTTTGAAGTAGCTGAGAATATCTATGATAATGCTGTTCGTATGTTTTTCTGTAACCTGCAAGTAAAACCTAACAAAAATTTCTATTCTTGTGTTGCTGGGCAAGAACTAGAATTTAGCACCACCAACATCAGTGAATACTTCCATGTTCCTGATATAGGTAAATCCTCAGTGGATATCCATCACATTCAATTCCCTGAAGGTGTCACTCTAGATTCCTTCAAAAAACTTTTGTGCCATCCCAAACCTGTTCCTAGAAGAGTCTACTCCAAACATCTTAACCCAAACTTCTATGAACTTCATAGGTTTGTATTCTCTGTTCTTCTTCCGAAGAAGGGATCCTATGATGAGATTACCTTTTTTGGAATTGTCAGCCATGTACCGCATTCACTTTGGCATTCCATTTTTTGTTCCTAAGACTATGATGGCTTGGATGCTGAACTACAAAAATGCAAGACGCAACCTCGTCTATCCCATACGTTTGGCCTCTATCTTTCGAAGGTTTGAAATCGATCTTCAAACCTATTCTTGTTCCTCCACAGCCATAGAGCTTAGTAGGTCTAGGTTATACCCTAATCCTTCTCTGCCTCCTGGTACTGAGCTTGTTCCAGATGCTGACCCCGAGGCTCCTCCTCCTGCTGCTGCTGCTCTAGCCCCTGCTCCGGGTTTTGACCCTGGCTTCTGTTAGTGTTTTAATGATTTCGTTGCCCTCTCTGCGCAACGTCATCAGAGCTATCTTGACTCAGAGTTTCGCCATATCACCCAGGCTCAGGTGTTGCGGAACAACATTGCTGATCTTTACTGGAGTCTCTCCCATGACCCATCACATCCAGTTACCATACTTCCTCACCCCAGCTTCCTTGGACCCAGGTTCGAAGATGAGACGACATTCCCTCACTTCGATCCTACTGCTGCATATTGTCCTCCGGATGCTACTAGTGGTGACGACACTCCGATGTGATGAGGACTTGAGCTAGTAGATTGTGGATAGGGCTGATAGATGATGATCTATGACGTAGTTTATTTTTATGTCTAAACTTTACAGTTAGACATTTATTAGCATTTTATGATGATGATGATGGTTGTATCTTTCTATTTTTGTATGACATTTTTAGAATTTTCATTACTAGTTATTTCTTTTATGCACTTTGTGGAACTGTTGTTATTTGGTTATCTCTCTAGTATTACTTTGTCTGTGTGATGAACATTTTTGGCTTCACACATTACGGGGGAGCCAAAACCATATTTGTTATTGACAAAGGGGGAGAAAGAGCACAATACCAAAATCTACAATCAAAGAAAGACTACCAAAACCTTTTTTTTAGTTAATTTTATTGTTTCTATTTTAGATATATTTTGGTATAGACTAAAGTTTGTCAACTATCAAAATGGAAGAGATTGTTGGCCCATTCCATGGTCATACCCGATTTTAGTAATCGACATGAACTTAAGTCAATACACAAAATATACGAACTGCTGCTAATCATTTCACGACTTGTGAAATCAATATCAACAAGCGTACTACTGCATCATCAAGCACGTAAATCATCAGTCTGAAGCTTACTTTCATTGGAATCTAGTCCAAGTCATTTTACAATTTATTATAAATTTTATCTTTATTGAATCTAGGATATAAATTGTAAGATCGACTGGGTAATACTGGCTTAGGTTAACCTTAGTCCACTTTTCTATACAGCCTACATATCCTTATTCCATCTACCGAAAAAGTTCTATTTCATTCTGCAACAACTTTTTACAAATTTTTAACATTTTCCTAGACAAAACTCAAACCGAGTTCGGTCCGAGTCCGGTCTGTTTAAATTCAAATATTTGTTGCCTCCAAATCTGCATACAACGTTCCTATGCGAAATCTTTGCATCATAACTCTGCCAGAACTCTGTCCTAGAAAACACCTATAAATAAAAAAGAATTTTTTATTCCAAATCAGTTATTCATTCTTCATCTTCTCTCTATTCAATAAGTGTTTTAACCCGATCAAAAGTTTTCATATCACACCTACACTCCTCTTAGCCAAAAGCCAGTAATATCTATTTTGATCTAGAGGCTTTTGGTTCTCAAGAGTTGTAAAGAGGTTGTTCAAAGTACAGAAATTATCTCTGTTGTGGAGCCGGTCATGCGCTCATCACCAAGCGTGGTGTTGTAAAGTTGGTCGTGCACTTGTCACCAAGCACGGTGTTGTAAGAGACTGCAAGCTCTCAATTAGTTTGTGCCTTAGTGGATTAACATCGAGCAAGAGTACTCGAGACTGGATTAGTCCTCTCAGAGAGATACCAGTATACATCACTGTGTTACTGAGTTTGATCTCTCTTTCTCTTGCTATATTTATTTACTGTCTCTTACTTACTGGATTAGTTATCTGTTTATAATTTTAAAATTGGTGATTATTTTCTGTTGCACTCGCACTCACTCTATTCACCCCTCTCTAGAGGTGCTCAACGGTCGTACAGTTAGCAACTTTCTTACTAATAATGTTAATGCAAGGGTAAATTTGGAATTTGAATATTAAAAAATTAAAAAGGAGTATCAAATGACATTTTAGGAGTGCTAATAGCAGCACCCACATATATATATATATATATATTTTTTCCACACACACACACACACACACATATATATATATATATATATATATATATATATATATATATATATATTATACAAACACACACACACACACACACACACACACACACACACACACACACAGATATATATATATATATATATATATATATATATATATATATATATATATATGTGGAAAAAAAATATATATATATATATATATATATGTGGGTGCTGCTATTAGCACTCCTAAAATGTCATTCGACACTCCTTTTTAATTTTTTAATATTCAAATTCCAAATTTACCCTTGCATTAACATTATTGGCAGTCCTAAAATATCATCCTTAACTCATCTATATATATAAAGCGGATCAAAGCCCATGGACGAAATTAGGCTTGAAGTTGAGCCATATATATAAATACGCCTTTGAATCTATATATTAGACTATACCAATCCTAATCATTTACCTACCCTAAGACACTAGGATACACTCCCACCCTATTGCTAGCAGCTGCTAGCTACCCTTATGGTGCTAACTGACTACTGTCCTAACTAATGAGCTGTTAGGCCTTGCTCGACTCTCAAATTGGTGCCAACTTTCGTATTTTGAGTTTTTCGAGATTCAGGCTGCACCATGGACGAAATTAGGCTTGAAGTTGAGCCAAAGATGCTGTAAATGAAAATAAGAATGGTAATAAATATTTTTCTACTTGTTCTATGACTTAGTTTTTGGTTTGTAAGTTATTAATTTTAGGGGAATTGTGGGAAGATATTGTTGGCTTCAATCAACTAATTTATGGTGTATAAAAGGGGTGGAAATCATGAGGAAAGGGCACTACAACAAACAACTCTTCTTCTTCTCCAACTTGTCTTTTGAAGTTTTGATGAACATGTGCGGCTAAAAGTCTTGTTTGTCGAAGGAAATGGAAGCCTTGTTATCAATAAACTTGTGAGATCTTAATTGTATTTATTTGTTTGATTTATACTTTGAGTATTGAATATTTTTCTATGCCCATCTTCATGATTGTTTTGTTTAATTATAAGGAGGCCTACTAGTTTATTATTCATTTTGATCTACTACTTAATTAGATATAAAATCTAGAATTGTTTGATTTTTCTAATTTGTGAAGCAACTAAGATTTAATAAACTCCTTTGTTTTATTATATCTTAGGTGAAAAACTTTTGACAAAACTAAATGCAACAATTTGTGCTTGTGTTGTTTTGTTTCATCGATCTCTTAGTTCTTTAAAAAATTGCTAGATTAAATCTTCAACACTTGTCTTGGATTATTTAGTAATTAAAGTTAATTAGATCGCTTATTTTTATTAACTAAGCCTAAGAGAGATAGGAAGATACTTCAAACGTTGAATATTTAAAGTATGAGTTAATTTATGCTTGCATCGATGATCAATTTTAATATTCCAATGGTGAATGTTGACTGAGACCAATATTTGTTCCTTTGATTGATTTTAATACTTTAATTTTTTTTAGCTCTTCTTAAATTTCCTTTTCTTGAATTAAAATCTCTCTCCTCCATCCTTTTTCACATTACATAAATGTACACTAATTTCTCTCCATGGGATCGATCCTTACTCACACTACCAAAAATAATTTTAAGAGAAAAGATTTTATTTTTTGGTTCCTGTGACAACACATCAAATTTTGGCACCATTGCCTCAAAGTAATTCTAGTTGAATTTGTGCTTTTTGTGATCGTTATTTTTTTCCTTTAATTATATTTTCGTTCATTTAAAAAAGAAAAAAATCATTAGTTATTCATTCTCATATACTTTTTTTGAATTGTTTTTCATATTGTACTTGATTGTTTATGGTTGTGACTCGATTTTCTAATCAAGGTAATTTTTAGAGCGATCCAGAAATAGAAAGAACTCTACGCAGGTTAAGGAAGGAAACTAAAAGAAATGAGAACAACCTCGCGCCGAATTTCGTATTCTCTTGCAATTCTAATCCTGATGAAGGAGTCATGGCTGCAAATAGAACTTTGAAAGAACTCGCTGCCCCTGATTTGAACCAACACCCATTATGCATAGCATTTCCTACTTTAGATGCTACTACTACTTTTGAATTAAAATCTGGACATACATTTATTGCTAACTTTTTATGGTCTTACAGGAGAAGACCATGAAAAGTTGGTTTAGGGGAACCAGACCGTCGAGGAGTACGTCAGAGAGTTCTTCCGTCTGGACAGATTCGTGGAGGATCTTACCGAGGCCGTAAAGACGAGGAGGTTCCACAGGGGCTTGATCAAGGAGATTAAGTTGTTTACCGAGAGCAGCCATGACGCCACTTTTGAGCAGGTTCTGATAGAAGTTATGGCAGCGGAGGACGATCTCGAGCTGAAGGGAAAAAGGACATGAGATACCCATGGACCTAGTAGCAGTACAGGCCCGGCCAAGAGGCCTCACATACAGTTTCAACAGCAGTACCAACAGCCGAAGGCCCAGATTCAGCAGCAGTATCAGCAGAGGCCCTTCTAGCAACAGCAGTTTCAGGTTTAGGACCGTGCACCTTTTCAGCAGGTACAGCAGCAGCAGAGGTAGCAGCCGATTATCTTTTGTAAGAAATCAGGGCACGAGTGGAGCAACTGTCGGAAGACGCTAGGCAGGTGCCTACTTTGCGGGGCATCAGATCATTAGTTGAGTGAGTGTCCCAAGTCTTCGGGACGGACAGCTCAGGAAGCAGGAGCTAGGGCTCCGGTAGGCCAGCAGAAGGGACCACCATTAAATACTCAGCAGCGGAGGTTCATGCAATACGAACAGCAGGCTTGGGGAGGCCAGCAGGGGCGAGCTTACGCCATGACAGTCGAGGATGTTCGGGCATGATTTGAGTTGATTGCAGGTTTTATTTCCTTTTTGACTCCATTTTCGTATTTGCCTCGTTATAATCTATCTTGTAATTCGATTCCATCTGTTCCTATCTAATTTTCTTGTCTGTTGAGGAATTTGAATATAGTATTTCATTATGATTTAATGTTCTACCGAGATAAATCGTATGAGCTAGGTCGCCTCAGTTATGAAATCTAGAATCTGTTATAGTCATATTTACTAATATGGCGAGGATTCTGATTATCATGATTTTGGATAGACGCATATGATTATAGGATTATATTTGAATAATTTCTAAAACATATCTTTTCCACCCTTCGGTTCGATCTTTCAAAAATATATATATAAATAAATAATTTATTACAAATATTTTGATTTCTATTTTGAGACTATGATTGATTGGGGGTTTTTAACCTAGGTGGAGTACGGCCATCTTAATTTCGAGGACGAAATTCTTCTAAGGTGTTAGACTTGTAACACCCACTTTTCTAAAATGAGGGTAATTTTGAACTTTTGTAATTAAATCAATTAATAATATAATTTAAATCATGTTTATGATATTTGATGAATTTTAATTAATTTAATACTATTTAAAATGTTGAATTGTGATTTTGATGTTTAACTAGTGTGACCCTAGAATTGCTAAACCTAGAGACTAACCATGACCCTGGGGGACTAACCATGTGATTATGATGATTTATTTTTTACTTTTTAGCCTATTTTGGTCATTTTTGACTTTTTAATGAAAATAAATTTTTTTTTATTATTATGGTGCTAATCTATTTGTTAGAGACTAACCTAGTTTTGACCTAACCTAGATTTTTAGTCATGAGCCTAGATATTGCATTAGAGGGTTCTAACTTAATGGCTAAGTTAACTAATATCTTGATATTAGTTGAGATTAGATATTTGCTAGGAATTAGATATTTTCATATGGGCCTTCGCTTGAGGCTTAAATTGAACTAGCTAGAGGTCTTTAAACTTCATAAAACTTCACCCTAACCCTAGAATGAACCCTAGGCAGCCATCAAGAGTCCCCACCCTCAATTTAAACATCTCTTCCCAAATCCTTGCCTCTTTTCATCTCTATAACAAACCCTAAATTAGTTCTTTCCCAATTTCTCCTCTTTATCTAAATTGATCCCAAATTGAACTAGAGACTTGTATCGTCATCTCCAACAGTAGAGGAGGCTAGTGGAGGCATACAAGCAAGGTTTGAGGAGCATTGGACCATAGCAAATTGGAAGGGGGTTCTTATTCTAGCCTTGTGCATTGAGATTTACTCTCAGTAGGTAAAATACCTCAAATTGATTCAAATTTCCATTGTCTTTCAATAGATGCATTCATTTAGGTGTCCCTTAGCTTTAGAGCAAGTTTGGTAGGAATTGGTGTTGATTTGATGTGCGTATCGGACACGTATCAGTGTCCTTTACATTGTGTTCGATGAAATGCCTCTGTGTGGATTTTTGTTCTTGTTTTCTGTAATAAATAACATGTTTGGGTAACACTTGGCATGCTGATCACGAAACCCAAACTCTGAGCACAATTTGGATTCGTGTCTGCATCCAAAACGGACACGAACGTATTGTACGAGGCCTCGCACGCGTGTCCTGCTGCTGCACATCGATTGCTCGCAGCGCAGGCCACGTGGGTGCATGCCACTTGGCATGGACATGGGGGCAGTAACTGACGTGTCACCCCCTAATTTTTGTGACCTATCGTGTCGTATCGGACATGAAGTCAAGCATGCACTAAATTTGTACTGCAGTATTACACACGAAAATCAAACTCTAATACGCACTTGTATCTTTGACACGACACATCGTGGACAATTTGCAGACACCTAGAAATGTACCCCTATCCCTACTCTCCATGTGGACACGAGCACGTGGCCAATGGCACACTGTGTCGTGTCCAATTCGACCCGACCCTACTGCACGACACTATTTTTCTACTATGTACTGATACTCTATTTAAATTCGATTGGACACCTCGTGTCCAGCAATGTGGACACGAGACATACCTCCCCTGACTCACAAACATGTGGGGGATACTTCTCTATGCCTAATTTAAGTTTTTGATTTGGTATCATATGATTTTGGGTTTTTGAACTCTAATTACTGATACTGTGTTAAACCAGTTTCGAATGACACTGTTATTTGAGTTTCCTTGAATGTTGATACGAAGTTTAAATGTAGATTCAAACTGTGTTTTTAGATGTTATAATGTTGGGTTATATATGTGGGTTTGTTTGTTATGAGTTTTGTTCACTGTTTGTTTTAACTTGAACCTGTATACTCGAAATGTTAAAACTGATTTAGTTTTGTAATATGATACCTGAGTTTGAATATACCTGAGAATGGACGTTAACTAAGGCTAATGCAATGTATTAACTGAGATTGATACTTTTGAATGATTTACTATGTTGTTTAGAACTGAGAAATTAATGATATCTGAGTTTTCGAATGAAATATCTGGGATTCAAATACTATGTTAACCTGAAATTGAATACTTTGTAATAACCTGAGATTTGTTTTCAATATACGTTTAATTTGAGAATGCAATTGTAAAACCTGAGCTCCTAATGATGTAACCTGAGTTTGTTTGTATCTTGATTGGGAGTTTGACTTGAACTTTAACCTGAGATTTAAAGAAGGAAAATCTGAGCTAATCTTGTATAACCTAAAATTTACACTGAATGTTAAACCTGAAGAACTGTTTGAAATGAACCTGAGATATGATTACATGGGAATGTTTGAGAGAGCCTGAGAATTAACTATGAATTTGAGTATTATGCATGTATCATTCACTCTAGACACACACACCCTACTGTCTTCATGATACACACACCCACACTCTCATACCTCTTGCTTATATATATATTTATATATATATATATATATATATATATATATATTATATATACACACATATATATATATATATATATATATATATATATATATTTTATATATATATATATATATATATATATATATATATATATATATATATATTTTTGTTTTCAATATACGTTTAACTTGAGAATGCAATTGTAAAACCTGAGCTCCTAATGATGTAACCTGAGTTTGTTTGTATCTTGATTGGGAGTTTGACTTAAACTTTAACCTGAGATTTAAAGAAGGAAAATCTGAGCTAATCATGTATAACCTAAAATTTACACTGAATGTTAAACCTGAAGAACTGTTTGAAATGAACCTGAGATATGATTACATGGGAATGTTTGAGAGAGCCTGAGAATTAACTATGAATTTGAGTATTATGCATGTATCACTCACTCTAGACACACACACCCACACTCTCGTACCTCTTGCTTATATATATATTTATATATATATATATATATATATTATATATACACACATATATATATATATATATATAAAAAAAAATATATATATATATATATATATATATATAAAATATATATATATATATATATATATATATATATATATATATATATAAAATATATACACATACATGAGAGCTTTCGCTTTGGCGATCGTCTAAACCCTAGCCGTGCTTCCTTGCCCACGACTTCGGTTTGGCCTCTGGCCGGGCCGGCGTCTCACGCCTGTGGAGACTCTCGCTCTATTGGCTTCCCGTCATGGCCAAGACGTTCGCTGAGGCGGTCATGGGGACCCACCCTCAACCGCCCCCCTCGATCCCGATCCGTGCCCCTTCGTTTGCACGGGGGGTGCCGGTGATATCCTTCTCTGAGGAGGAGGAAACCATCCTCACGGATCCTTTCCGCTTCACCCTCATTGGTAAGTTTTCCCACTCACGTCCTTCTATGGAGGTGATCAGGAAGGCTTTCATCAACTTAAAGTTCTCTGGACCTGTTCAAGTCGGATCTTTGGACCCGAAACATATCCTTATTCGTCCACAGGTTGAAGAAGATTTCCTCCGCCTCCGCTCGAAGGACCTTTGGTTCATTACCAGGGCGCCTATGCGCTTATTCCGATGGCACAAAGACATCTCCCCCTGGAAAAATCTTCTTTTTCCCCAGTCTGGGTCTCCCTCCCTGGGCTGCCTGTCCAATTCTTCGACAAAAATGCTTTGTTCTCTATTGCCATGGGTATCGGAAACCCCTTGAGGCTTGATCGCTCTACGGCAGAGTTGACACGTCCTAGCGTAGCCCGCGTGCTTGTGGAATTAGATGCTAGTAAGGCTTCGCCTCCCACTCTGACCATCCAGCTTGCTAATGGTCAAAAAATCTCCCAGAAAGTCGAGTACGAATCATCTCCTCTTTACTGCACCTTTTGTAAGCATCAAGGAAACGCTCGGAGTACATGCAAAGTCATCCAGAAGGAGAAGCAGCCCATGAAAGAACCCCCCCCCCCCCCGCGGCGCACGTGTGATCCCATAATTGCAGCCCCAGTTGAACATGCGACAGGCGAATGCTCAATCCAGGAAGAAGGAGACATTCCTGCATGTATTAACGCAGTAGCCAATCCATCATTGAATGCTCCATCACCAGATCCTAATACTGTTTTAAATACTACTCCCCCACATGTGATCCTCACCACAGATACCCAGGTCCAAACCAATCAAGAGCAGGCACTTCTTTCCTCACAAGCTCAGGCCCCAGCCAATCCTGCAGCACAATCAACGCTAATCGCCCCTGGTGACGGCTCTAACAATCAATTCAGTGCACCGTCCGAGGCCCCTGTCACAGCGACAAACCTGGCCATTATCGCCATGCCAGATCAAAACACATCACCTCCTTCTGCCTCCTTTCCTCCAACAACTCTTGATCCTCCTGAACTCACTGACGCTCTCCAAGATGACCAGCTCGAAGAAGGCGAGATCAAATTCCTAACTCTTTATAGGCCCAGCAAGTTGATGAAGAAGAAGCACGCTTGGGCCCGACGGAGCCCACAGTCGTCCGTCGTACGAAAGTGTTGCTACCTTCGTCTACTAGAGTTTTACGATCTGCAGCTAAGCCCACTTCAAACCCATCAACCTCAACCTCCTCTAATGTTTGACATCCTGTTATAGAATGTTCGGGGAATTGCTAATCCAATGACTCTTAAGCGAATCAAATCTTTAGTTCGCATGCATAAAGTCCAACTCCTCGCCGTTATTGAACCCAAAGTTACTCCTGATCAATTACATTACTATCAGGTTAAGATGGGCTTTCACATGGCGATGTCTAATGACAAAGGTAACATATGGATTTTTTGCAACAAGGAGGGACAGATAAACTTGGCCGAGTCTAATGATCAGTCGTTATCAGTCCTTTTCTTTCACACTCTTCTCCCTACTGCATCGTTGATATCTATCGTCCACGGCAGCAACACCAAGGAAAGAAGGCGTTTGCTCTGGGACTCCCTGCTTAGACTCCCGAACCGTTTTCCTTGCCCTTGGCTGATCGGTGGTGACTTCAATGCCATCACTCGATCTGACGAGAATTTTGGTGGGCTGCCTCCTAATCAGGCGTCTATGCGAGAGTTCAAGGAATTTCATCTCGCTGTGGGTGTTATGGAGGCCCCATTCACAGGGAGCTGCTTCACGTGGATCAAGACGGACACTGGACCTGAGAGGCAGGGGTCTAGACTCGATCGCATGCTCATGGACAGACAGTGGTGGGATTGGGCTCCTATCACCTCTTGTGACCATTTGAACCGAACCGAACCGGATCATGCTCCCATACTTCTTCAGTTGCGCGCTCGGTCATCTATCCCTTAGGAACCTTTCCGGTTTTTGTCCTTCTGGCCTGCTCATTCATCCTTCATGCCAACTGTTGCTCAGGCTTGGGGCTTAGTTCATCACCACAATCCTCTCACTAATCTGAGCTTACGACTCACGGCTACTCGACGTGCGCTATCGACATAGAGTCACAATACATTCGGAGATATATTCCAGGCTGTCAAACTCGCTGAGGATAGGGTTTTGTTGTCGAGGTAGCCTTCGACGAAGACCCATCGACTCGCACAGCTCTTCAGGAAGCACATGCTCATCTCAAACAAAGAATTCAGATTGAGGAAGCCTACTGGAAACAAAAGGCTCGGCTCAAATGGGATTTGCATGGGGATCGAAACACTGGGTATTTCCATTCTTGTGTTTCTAACAAGCGTCGTCGCTTGCATATACACCAACTCCAAGCTGATGATGGCACTACCGCTTGTGATCTTGAAGGCATTCAAAAAATTGCCAATTCACACTATGAAAATTTGTTCCTTCCTGAGCCAGTCATCGTGGACGATGAATTCATGTCAGTATTACCTAGGCTTCTCAGCGATGAAGAGAGTGCTGCTCTGACTATCAAACCGAACATAGAGGAGGTTCTTAATTCTGTTAAATCCATTGATCGGAACAGTGCCCCTGGGCCAGATGGGTTCTCCGGCACCTTCTTTGTCAAGTGCTGGCACATAATCAAAGAGGACGTCTTGGCTGCGGTTCACATGTTCTTCGATGGGTTCTCCTTGCCGAAGGCTATCACTAGCACTCTTCTTGTTTTGATCCCCAAGAGTAAGCATCCTACTACTATTTTTGATTATCGGCCGATTAGCTTATGTAATTTTGTCAACAAAATTTTCTCGAAGCTTCTTGCTAATCGGCTGTCTCCAATGATGACTCGCCTCATTTCATCGGAACAAAGCGGTTTCATTAAGGGAAGGAAAATAGTAGATAATATCATTTTGGCGCAGGAGATGTTTAGTATGTTGGGACATGATAATTGGGGTCGTAATGCGGCCATCAAGCTCGATATGAGCAAAGCATACGATAGGGTGAATTGGCGATTCCTTCAATCTACTCTTCGAAGGCTTGGTTTTAATGAAACTTGGATTAATATGGTCCTCCATTTATTGAACAATGTGTGGTTCTCTACTTTGATCAATGGCAGCATGTCAGGCTACTTCCAAGCCTTCAGAGGCCTCCGCCAAGGCGATCCCCTATCGCCAATGCTGTTTGTGCTCACAGCTGAATCCCTGAGTCGAAACTTGCAGAAATTGGACTCAATTCCTGGATATACGCCTTATTACTCTCCAAGTGGCTGCTCGCGAGTCTCTCATCTCGCTTACGCGGATGATATCCTAATTTTTTCAGGAGGTGATAGGCGCTCAATTCAGCTTCTCAAGTCGGTCCTGCAACATTATGAACGTGTTTCTGGGAAGCTTGTTAATGCCTCCAAATCTGCTATCTGTGTCACTTCTGACTTTCCGAAGGACAGAGCTACTTCCCTTAGCTTAATGACTGGGTATCAGATTAAATCTCCCCCTATCACTTACCTTGGTTGCCCGCTCATGACTGGAAGGCGTAACTCTACCATGTTCGAAGATCTCAAGGACAAGGTTCATAGCAGGATCGAGGGATGGCATAACAAAATTCTCTCCCCTGGGGGTAAGCTCATCCTCATTAGATCAGTTTTATCATCTATTTCTATCTTTTGTCTTGCTGCTAGTAACCCTCCTATGAGTGTCATTACACAAATTGAAGCCATGTTTAGCGAATTCCTATGGGGTTCGAAAGATGGTAATCGCAAACATGCTTGGATCGGTTGGAATCAGATAGCTAGACCCCATGAAGAGGGAGGTCTTGGGGTCAGGAGGCTTAAGGACATTTTTGACGCCCTGACAGTAAAGCTATGGTGGAAATTGAGAACACAGGATCTCCTATGGACGCAGTTTATGAGGATGAAGTATTTTCCTCGATGTCATCCTTCTCAAGCTTTGGCTCAATCTAATTTATCTCATATATGGTGTCGAATCCTAGCAGGACGGGATTTCGATGAAAGACTTCACTTGATCGAGGAGGACGAGCGGGGGCTGCACTGGCTCCGTGATCCTCGTTTTACTGTTTCCTCTGCATGGGAGGCTATCCGCCCTACCTTCTGTAGGTCCTAAAAAATCAAGTTGCGCACTTCAACAAAGTCAGAAAATCAGG
Organism: Iris pallida; assembly: GCA_029216955.1. Lineage (NCBI taxonomy): Eukaryota > Viridiplantae > Streptophyta > Magnoliopsida > Asparagales > Iridaceae > Iris > Iris pallida. The sequence goes on along the minus strand of JANAVB010011199.1, from coordinate 43,091,494 downwards.
AAATACAACTTTCAGATGAACTGTGCAGACATCAGATTGCGCATCCTTCAGATTGCGCATGCTAGACTTTGCACACTCCCAAGCGCGCAGGCTGACGTGGCAAAAATCATCATTACCTGACACAATCAAATCTTTCTGACAGCTGACAGCACGAAGAACGAGGAGGCTATTCGTTTATTGCGCCGCACAGCGCTCGAGAACGGTTGACAGCTGGCAGCGCAATCCATTCCTGCGCAGTCCAAGTCTGCGCAATCCAAAACCAGCATAATTCAGTGTGCGCGTTCTATCAACACAAATGACAAAATACACGTGGCATTCATGCCATCGATTGCTCATTACGTGGCAACCGTCTATGCACGATCATGCACATTTCAATCAAATAATGCCCATGTGTCCAAGATAGTTGGCCCATGATCCAGCAACTGCCTGCGCAGTCTATTGTTGCACAATCTAACTGCTGCGCAATCCATCATGCACAGTCCAGAATAACTAAAAGTTAGTTATTTCTCATAACTCTATAAATAGGGTTTCAAGTCTCCATTCAAGGGGATGAGAGATCAGATCATAGAGAGATCAGACTTTAAAAGTTCAGAGAGTTCAGGAGTTCTTGCCCAAGTGCTGCTGCATTCTTCCGAGGCTTTTGCCTTCAATTTCCAAGGCTTTTTGCCTTCAATTCCAGAGTTGTCTTCAACTTCAGAAGCTTCGTCTTTAGAGTTCAGATCGTCCAAGGGATAAAGCAATCGTCTTCTAGATTGGATTCCTAAAGTTGTACCATTCCCAGAATTCAAATTATAATCTTTTACAAAGTTTGTATCAATAAAGTTCTACACTTTTATTTTTGCAAACAAAATGGCGACTCGGCTGGGGAAGACTTTCTCCTCCGACGAGGAAGTGACGACTCAATGTGACGTAGCGTCTATCGGAAAGACGTAGAAGACACTGGTTGTGAAGATCAACCAGACAGCCTACGAGGCTATGATCAACTCCAAGACCACTCCTCGCACTGCAACCACTTCTGCCACAAGCAAAGTGCGCCCAGTGTGAAGATCAACCAGACAGCCTACGAGGCTATGATCAACTCCAGAGTCCACCCTAAGCACTCTGTAGCAAGAACTCTTGATGCGCAAACCACAGTTTCTGTGGCCAAAACCCGTGCGCCATCCATTCATGCATAAGCTACTCCTGCGCAATCTAAGAGTGACAGCTTTTTGGCTAAACTCTCTTCTTCTTATAATAAAGGAAAAAGCTCTGTTCCTCCTCTCAAACACAATGTCGCTCCGAAGCAATCCACTAGGGATAGTCCTTTGGCTATTCCTCTTCCTCCTCAAAATAAAAGAAAAAGCCTGTTGGTCTTTTCTCAAACTTCCTTGTCCCATGACTTGGAAGACAACAGAGGGAAACGCTCTTTAGCTAACCCTTTTCACAAAGCAAAGAAAAAGTCCCTTTGGTCTTTTCCTGTAGAAGATCAATCTGAACGTGCCTCGGCACCAATCAGTACTAGAACTCTTTCAAACAAGGATTCTTCTTTCCTTTATGACAAGAGAACTTGTACTGACAAAAGAGGTATTCTGCCTACCCTGGTAGCAGAATTCCAGGACCTCCCAACTCTTAAAATTTCCCGTTCCAGGCAGGGAAAACTGCTGGTGTCTCAAACAGAAACCCCTGGGGGTGAGTTTGCAGATCTAAGGACTTATCTCAACAGACCCACTTCGGTAAAATGCAAACAGCCAATGCCGAAGACCAAACATCATCAAAAACAAATCTTCAGGGTTAAAAATCCCGACACTTATGCCAATGAAGTTAGAACTTCCCTGTACACTCAAGGGACTAAACATTTGAAGAATCGGAATCATGTTCCAAACATTATCAAAGAACAGATCCCTCAGAGTTTTCCTCGTCCTGCTGCTGTTCCCGATCTCCGAGAACATCTCAGGCAAAAGCGAGACAATGTTTCAACACCTCCAGTTCAACCATCTGATTATTATTGCAATCACAAAGTCATCATCAAGTGTTGTTGTCAAACAACAAAATGAACTGTCTTCGATCGTTTGACTTTTACAAAATTTGAACCTATGTCAGAGGATGAAGATGAAGTCTTGTACGCTTCTGTCAACATGACTTCCCGAGACACTGCGGGTAGAAGGTGCTCTAAGCATGGCAAACCTCGTAAACCAAGCCAACGGTATTTAGAATTACTCCAAGAATCTTCTGAAGGAGTGTTTCGACATACCCGTTCTCGAAGCCGAGATACAATCGGTCAAAAGAATCTTCCTCAAAACCCTTCAGGTTATCTTCCTACTTCTCAGTCAGGAGACGACTCTTTCTCCGACTATGATGCATACAACGAAAGTTCTGAACAAATAGTATCTTCCACTGTACCAAGAGAAGTGACAGCTTACGTTGTCAATGAAGATCCAAATACTTCAACCTCTGTAAATCAGGAACAGCGAATCGCTGCACTAGAAGACAAGCTAAAAACTATGGCTGAAATGGTTGCTAGTATGTATTCTATCATAGTAGCACAACATGCCACACCACCAACTGTACCTGCTACGAGTCCAGAAATCATAGCATCTTCAGTACCTGCCAATATTGGGCTGGGGGTAGTGTCTCCTCAAATGCCTCCTGTACAAGTACAAGTTCAAACTACTCCTAGTCAGTCAGGAGCTGGGGGTAGTACTTACAATGCTGTTCCTCCTCCTACCACTCTAACTCAACCTGCTCCTTCTTCGTCGTTTGAAGACGCCAATGAAGCTGTCAAACTCTTACGAACCCAGTTCGAAGCTTTCAAAGAGAAAGACAACTTGCAAAGATTGGGGATCAAACAGCCTTATCCAGTTGAATGGAAAGAAGTTCCGTTCCTACCAAAGTACAAGATCCCAACGATCTCTTTGTTTGACGGCAGTACTTCTCCTAGTCAGTTCATCAATCATTTTGAGGTAATGACCGTTCAACTCCAGCCAAATGACGCTCTTTTTACCAGAGTGTTCGTCGGTTGTTTAGCCGGCGTAGCATATGACTGGTACAGAAGTTTGTCCGATGGTTGTATCACGTCCTTCTCAGGTCTCAAGCAAATCTTCCTGGAACGATTCTATAAAGGATTTAACGACATGACTATGTCGGCTCTCAACAAAATCAAACATAAACACAATGAAACTGCTGAGAGTTTCATCGAACGGTTCTGCCGTGAAGCCTTAAAGATGCCTCTCGGGACTCCAGCTGCTGTCACTATTGATACTTGTAAGGCAAATCTTTTGCCTATCATCAGTATGTGGACATGATCTACCCAGTTCCAAGATTGGCCCTCATTCATTGTCAACGCCAAAGCTGCGGAAGTGAGTACTGAAAAATTCAAGCAATTGGGGGTACAAATGTCTAACCCCGATCGAGATGAACACCAGACATCAGGTGGTGGCAACCGCCAGAACAATCGCAAAACAAAAAAGACTTTGAACATTAATCTGAACAAGAATAAAGAATCTTTGGCTGTCAATGTAGCTCCGTCTACATCCACTTCTACTCCTTCTGTACCTCCACCGAGGGAACCTCGTCGAAAGTAGAATATTCCTTCGACAAGAATGACACTGCAAGCATCTTTGATTACTTACTCAAAAGTAACAAGATTCAGCTTCCAGACCCAAAAAAACCTGATGAAGTCGGTAAGACAGATCATCCTAAATATTGTGTCTACCACAGGTTCATTGGACACCCTACTCGAGCATGCTACGTGCTCAAGGGCAAAATTCAAGAGCTTGTCAATGCTGGTGTCGTCACTCTGCAGCAAAATGAGAAGACTGTTACTGCGAATATGGTTTCAGTCCAGTTTGGTGACTTTCCTCCGCAGATGGTACAGTACGGTGTCATCCCTATTCCAAAAGCTACTCTTGAGATTATGAATCTTCCTCTTCCACCAAATGAAGGTCTCGTTCCCTTGTCTCTTGACAACGGCAAAATTATGTGGATTCATCCCGATCTTGCTTCAGAGTTTAAACTTCCCTCTTCCTCCAAGAAGAAAGACCGCTCCAAAAGCAAGACAAAAACTTGCAACATGGTGTCTTTTGACCTCATAGTTGATGAAAAAATTCTGCTAGGCACCAGATCAGGGAAAGCCTATTTGAAAGATCATTCTGAAGCTCAAGAGGATCCTGCTTCTTCTTCTAAATCTGCTCCAGCACAACCTGCTTCTACTGAAGAGATCCCTTCTACATCTTCACTAGTTGTAGTACCTATTCCTCCCAAGCCAATGACAGCTGACAAAGGCAAACAACAAGTCCGCTTTGATAAACCCATGAAGAAATCATCTCCTACAGGACTTGAAAAGCCGTATAACTTTGATATATTAGCCTAATTAGCCAATACACCGGCTAGGCTATCAATCTTCGAGCTCTTGTGCCTTTCCAAGGAGACTCGAGAGACTTTAAGTGAAGCTCTGATGCAGGCTAAAACTTGCTTAACTCTCCTCAAAAAGCCGGAATCAGAACCAGTCTCTTGCTATCACTGTCATAGTGTCCTGGAGTTGATTCCAAATATCATTTTCACTCAGGATGATATGTTGCTGGAGGATAATAGACATGATCGTCCTCTCTACTATATAGGGTATGTCCATTCGATGAAAGTTGATCGTATCCTGATAGATCCAGGGTATGCTCTCAGCATCATGCCAAAGATGATGTTGGACACATTGAAGATACCAGTTCATAGTCTTTCAAGCACAATCACTACTATCTTGGGATTCAACCAAGGAAGGAGTGAACCTTTGGGTAAGATTCGCCTAAAACTCCAAATAGGCAATCTTCGCACAAAGGTGACCTTTTATATCATTGACAATCATGGTTGTTCTTATAACGCTCTTCTTGGAAGACCCTTCCTCCATGAACACAATTTTGTTCCATCGACTCTTCATCAATGCTTTAAATATGTTGATGACAAAGGACAAGTTCACAAGGAAGTTGTAGACCTTTATCCTTTCAAGGGTGTCGAAGCATATTGCAACGACGCTCGTATGTGCAAGGAGGAATTTATGAAAGTGGTATTGGTAATGGATACTGAAGAAGACCAAGAAGCAGCACCCAATGACACTCTCATCATACCTGTCAAAAGGCGTGTTTCTCATCCTCAGTCTTCTAAACCATTGGCAATTCACTTGCCAATTCAGAAGAAACCGGTTGATGGCGATCAAGATAAAAGGGAGCTCACCTCTTCTGAGCCACTTGTTATCGACTTACGTCGTAACAAGGACAAAAAGCAGCTCACTTCTTCTGAGCCTCTTGTTGTTGATTTAACTCACAACAAGGAAAAAAGGGAGCTCACCTCCTCTGAGCCGCTTGTCATAGACCTCCGTCGTAACAAGTCTCTTCCACGTTCTTCTTCTCCCCCTCTTGTAATTAATCTGACCAAGCCTGCTAAAGCTAAAGGTCTTGTTGTAAATACAGATGTACAAATTAATGAAAAAGCATCTACTTTCCAGTATACTGATGTTATTTATCATACTAAATGCTATTTGGATATGTTAGATAGCTTCAAATCATTTACAATGGGAGTTGTACAATCTCTTCAAACAGAAGTCTCATTTGAAGATCCAGATGACTCTTACCGTATTGTCTCTGCTCGAAAGAAAGGCGAAAGTCCAATACTTTTTAGTAAAGGACCAGAACAACAATTCAGCTATACGGATGATAGCAAGCTTAACGATACAAGACATCTACAACTTCGTCGTTATAGTCAACAATCAAAAGACATCCTCCGTAAGATGGGTTATGACTTTAAAATGGCCTCAACTACGATAAGGATAGACGAACTCCCATTCGTACAGCTGTTCCAAAAGGAAAATCTGATATATACTATAGCAAGACCAAAAGAGGTCTCGGATATGCTTCTCCTCCGATGTTATCCCCAACAGTTTCTGACTCCGACAGTGAAGAACGTTCTAATTCTTCTGATTCCAGGTTATGGGATTCTGACACCAGCATTGGTGAAGTCCATCGTGTGATCGTATCTTCTAATATGGTCTCCGCTGAACTTCCGGAAGGCTATGATAAGGACGTTGAAGAAAATCCTGAAACAGATCCTTGGGCTCAACAAATGGATAATCAGTGGGTACTCTGATTTGAACAAAGAGAACCTCCTACTGAAGATCAACTAGTTCAAGTTGATGTAGGTGAAAGCGGGTCACCTCGTCCAATTTTTATTAGCAAGAATCTTCCGGAAGCAGATAAGCAAGAGTTGATTCTTCTCCTTAAAGAATATCTTGATGTCTTTGCTTGGAGTTATGAAGACATGCCAAGTTTAGATCCCAAAATTGCTACTCAGAAACTGAACATTCTGCCTAATGCTAAGCCAGTCAAACAACAGCAACGACGATTCAAGCCTGAAATGATGGACGCAATTGATGATGAAGTCAAGAAGCTTATCGCTTGTGGCTTTATTCGAGAAGAACAATATCCTGATTGGGTAGCCAACGTTGTTCCAGTCCTGAAGAAAATCGACAAGGTTCGAGTCTGTATTGATTTTTGGGACCTTAATAAAGCATATCCGAAAGATGAATTTCCTCTCCCTATTACGGACGTCATGATTGACAATACCTGTGGGTTCGAGCGAATATCTTTTATGGATGGATTCTCTAGATACAATCAAATCAAGATGTATCCTAAAGATGAAAAACACACATCCTTTTGCACTCCTCGGGGAGTCTATTGCTACACATTGATGCCATTTGGTCTCAAGAACGCTGGTGCAACTTACCAACGGGCTATGAGTACCATTTTTAGAGAACATCTTCGTAAAACAGTCGAATGTTATGTTGATGATATCGCTGTTAAAAGTCGTCTGAAAGAAGATCATATCCAAGATTTGAGAAAAATCTTCAATCTCATGCGCCAACATCAACTCAAAATGAATCCCACCAAGTCATTCTTGGGTGTCTCTAGTGGCAAGTTTCTCGACTTCGTCATTACCTCTAAGGGTATACACGTGGATCCCGAGAAGATCAAAGCCATTCAAGAGATGCGTCCTCCACGCAACCTAAAAGAGCTACGAGGATTCCAAGGTCGACTTGCGTACATCAGAAGATTCATTTCGAACTTGTCTGGACGTTGTAGACCATTCACTCAACTAATGAAGAAGAGTGTATCTTTTATTTGGACTAAAGAATATCAACAAGTATTCGACGACATCAAACGATATCTCATGAACCCACCAGTATTGGTGCCACCAATCTCGGGCATTCCATTCTTAACGTACGTCCGTGCTATGGACCATTCATTGGGTGCTTTACTCGCCCAAAAGAATAAAGAAGGTCATAAACAGGCCATCTAATATCACAGTCGTACTATGATTGGTGCTGAACACCGTTATAGTCCGGTTGAAAAAGAATGTCTAGCCCTTATATTCGCTGTTCAGAAGACAAGGCATTATATCATCGGTCAAACTATTTATGTCATATCCCGAGTCAATCCTCTTCGGGTACTGATGAAAAAGCCTAGCACGCTCAACTCTCGGCTGGTTACATGGGCCATTCTTCTAGCCCAATATGACATGGTGTATGTTCCTCAAAAGTCTGTCAAAGGTCAAGCACTGGCGGATTTTCTTAGCAGCTCATCCTGTTCCAGAAACATCCAAGCTTTACGATAAAATTCCAGATGAGACGTTGGAAGTCAACATGATCTCTGAAGAATTTCCAACCTGGCGTCTATTCTTTGATGGAGCATCCAAAATCGGACCCAATGGTGCTATTGTAGCAGGAGTTGGAGTTGTTCTCGTTTCTCCAGACGGATTAACTATCCAAAGAGCTTACTCTCTAGATGAATCCTGCTCCAATAATGTAGCAGAGTACAATGCTCTACTCATCGGTCTTCAATTAGCCAAGCAATTGAATATCGAATATCTCGAAGTTTACGGTGACTCTAAGCTGGTTGTCAACCAGGTTAGAGGAACTTATGAAGTCCGCCATCAAGATATGGTACCTTACTTTGAAGCAGCAATCAACATAGCTACATCATTCAAAGCTTTCTTTATTGAATATGTGCGTCGAGCATGCAATACTGAGGCAGATGCTTTGGCCAATCTTGCAGCAGTCTTAGCCATTCCCATCAGAAGACAACAAGTGGTGGATATCTCTAATCGAGAATTGTTTTGTGTCGAAAACAATTGTAACATCGAGTTCAGTAATCTTGCTGAAGTTAATATTATCAATAAAGATTGGAGAACTCCTTTCATCGACTTCGTGGTTCACGACATACTCCCCGAAGATCCTAAGGAGGCTACAAGTATTCGACGACGATCTTTACGATTCTACTACAACCAAACCACTAAGACTCTCTATCGACAGACTTATGACGGCCTACTTTTGTGCTGTCTAGCTGGTGATGAAGCAAAACAAGTACTGCATAAAGCTCACGATGGTGTCTGCGGAGCACATTAACCCGGTACTAAACTATAAGATCGCATCCGACGCATGGGTTACTACTGGCCCTCTATGGTATCAGATGCCATTGAATATGTAAAAAAATGTCGAGCTTGTCAAATCCATGCAGATTTCATTCATCATACTTCAGAATTTTTATATCCTACTGTTGCTTCCCGGCCTTTCGAAGCTTGGGGCATGGATGTCATAGGTCCTATTAATCTTCCTTTTTCTAGAGGACATCGATTCATACTGGCAATAACGAACTACTTTTCCAAGTGGGCTGAAGCTATACCTCTGGCTGAAGTCAAGACCAGTAGCATTATCAACTTTGTCAAACACCATGTCATCTACAGATTCGGTGTACCTCGAAGGATCATTCATGACAATGGACCTCAATTCATCAGCCAGAAATTTACCATATTCTGCGATGATCACCGGATTGACAACGTCGCCTCGACTGCCTACAATCCTGCCGCTAATGGTTTAGCTGAAGACTTCAACAAAACTATTATCAAGCTCCTCAAGAAGTTTGTATCCACTAACAAACGGAATTGGAGTGAAAAGCTTGGTGAATGTCTATGGGCCTACCGAACTACGGTCCGCAACCCTACAGGTTTTACACCTTTCTCTTTGGTATATGGCTGTGAAGCTGTTCTTCCTCTGGAACTTCAAATTCCTTCTTTAAGGATTGCCATTGCTAACGAGCTCACTACAGAGAACAATAATCTTCTTCGACTTCAAGAATTAGAAGCACTTGATGAGAAGCGGTTAATGGCTCAACAACATATTAAGTTATACCAAGCTCGCATTTCTAAGACTTTCAACCGTAAAGTTAAGGTCAGAGCCTTTCAGCAAGGAGAACTTGTTTTAACAGTCAGACGTCCTATGACTATGACTCATGAGCAAAGGCAAATTCGACGCAAAGTGGGAAGGTCCCTACGTTGTAAGCAAAGTCTTCTCAAATGGAGCTTATCAACTCTCAGAACTAAATGGACGAATTGCAATGATGCCTATCAATGGCAAGTTCCTTAAAAAGTGCTATGTGTAAATGTAAATGCTTGTAAATCATCAGACAAGTTCAAGTGCATAAATAAAATTTTATTTCATCATGAATGATAGTACATGATATTAAGGAAGGTCACTATCATCCTTCTCTACATTTTGACATGGACCACTGCCGTCCTTTTCAAAAACATGGTCAGCAAAAGAGCCGAGAACCTCCTTGCTGGAACCTACTTGGAATTTGCAAGCGGCCATCCTCATGGCTTCCTCTTCTTCAGTCCTTCCTGGTTCAAGCAGAAAGTCCATGATGTCTCGCGGTGGCTTGGGTACAGACGAACCTTCGCCTGCTTCTGCCTCCTTTGGCTGAACTGGATCGACAGGGAATTCTTCAGTGCCCTTCTCAACCTTCGGGACAAGTTCAGCCTTCTTGGATGCATCTCCAGATGACATTTTTATGTTAGAAAAGTGGAAGTGCTCTTTTTTGCTAAAATTCTGTTCTATTTATAGGCAGATAACGAAGCAACACATCCATCCGACGGTTCACCCATTCCTTCATCATCATCCGACGGTTCATCCGTTCATTCAATTCACTTGACGGTTCGTCTGTTCATTACATTCATCCGATGGTTCATCCATTCACATTCATTCGACGGTTCATCCGTTCATTTACCACCCGACGGTTTGTCCGTTCATTATCATCCGACAGTTCACCCGTTCATTCATCATCACTTGACGGTTCATCCGTTCGTTATTATCCATTTTAACGGATTGTCCGTTTATTCCATCATTTGACGGTTTTCCCGTTCATCTCACATACACTGACGATTCAGCATCGTTCATCATCCACATCAGCAAACTTATCGTTTCGATTAAGTTGTCAATTAAGATAATAATATTCGGTATATTCTGCCACGTCCATGTTACCTCTGAGCAAATATAATGAATATAATTATTTTCTACAAAATTATCAAGAAATATATCATGTCTTGCACCTATGAATATATTTTCTATCTCTATTATTTATATCTGAACAAGGTATGCAACAAATAATGGAGCCACAGCAAAAATGTCTTTTATTAATCAAAATATGAGACATTACAAAAACACATGTACTACAAAAGACATAAAGATATAAAATGTTCTACTAAGACGGAGGTATTATCAGATTATCAATCTGTTGTTTCAGAGTCTGTAGTCGCTCTTCACGAGATGACATCACTATTCTTCTGGCTTCTTCCATCCCGGTTTCTTCATCGAAAGCAGGTATGGCCACCATTCGGCGAGTAATCTCAGCATTATGAGCTGCCATGTACTCATCCTTTTCTTGAATCAGAGCATTGAATTGTTGGGTTGCAAGTTGATGATCAGTAATTTTATTTTCTAATTCCTCCTGGAGACAAGCAATCTCTGCCCTCAGCTCAGCAGCTCTTTGCTCTTTTCTCTCAGCCATCAAGGTCACTGATTCTAGCTTGGACTGATACTCAGCAGATTTTGCAGAGAAAGCCTCCAAAAGGTTCTGGAGATTCACCCTTTCAATGTCAGCTGCCTAAGCCAGTTGTTCGAATTCTGCCTGCACTAGAGATTCCACGTCTCCTTGGTTGAGCTCTTTATAGTTTTTGATGGAAATCTCTAGCTCATTCAAAATATGATCCAGGAAAGTGGCCTGAGCCTCGTCACCTTATTCTCGGATAGCCCTTACTAAGAGAGAGGTTGGACCCCTAACCATAAAAAAATCAGTACCCTCTTTTTCCATCATTCTATTTACTAGAGGTCCCAAAGACTCAAAAAAGCATCTGGTAAATATTGGATCACAAGATTATTAATCGCTATAGCACCAGGAGTTGCAGTTACTCCTATTGATGACGAGGCCGCGGGATGTTCAATCTCTCGCGTCTGGACAGCAAGCTCTTTGAATAAAGGAGCCAAAGTGGAGCTAGTTGCCCCTCCTGGTTGTTCCTCTGCAAAAGTAAAAATTGTCATTTTGCCTGTTGTTTGCTATTGTCTAAGAAGATTAAAGATGTAAACTGTCTTACCATGGTTGAATCCAGCAATGAGCCTGTCATCTGCTGGAATAGACTCTAGTCGAGCAGAAGTAGCTTCAGCCATAACAACTTGGCTACTACCCGCTTCAGAACCACAAGATAAATGATGACTGCTACTAACAATCACCGTCGTTATAGGCACTATGTCCGTGCACGTCGGAGGTATTAGAGGACTCTCAAGATCTGCAGGAAATCCAAAGAAAGACGTTAGCTATCAATCTATTTAAGAAGAAGTTGCTAATTTCATTTTATACCTTGAGGACCAGTGGCGGGAGTTTCTTTCGGAGCTTCTTCATCTGCTACTTTTTTCTGGAGATACTTCTACCTCAACATCCTCTTCAGGATTTAAGGTATCAGTGACGTTTTCTGGAACTTCTACCTCAACATCCTCTTCAGGATTTAAGGTATCATCGACAGCATTAGGAGATATATGCACTTCATCATCCCTTTCAAGATCTTGCATATATTCATCAATATTCTCGGACGAAGAGCTCTCCTCATCTTCACCTTCTTCTGGTGCATTTCCGCTGGCAGTTACAGCTTGGTCAAAAGAGTCTTCCAGCGGGCTGTAGTTGCAATCTTCTAGAGCTGCAATCACTTCACGATCTTCCTCTTCACGGAGGGTCCTAGGAGTAGGAGGAAGTTGAGTCGTCTCCGCAACAGGTGAAAGAGATCGTACAACATCTTGCTCTTCCTCCATGATACTTCCTCCGGGTTCTTCGGCCTCAGTTCTCGGATCAGGATTTTTCCTCTGCTCGATCTCTTCCCTATGTTCTGGACTAGGAGTTTTATTCCTAGGCTCTGAAATAGGAGTGGGAGATGGCATAGTGAATCCCGCCGCGGCATCCACTACTATTGAAGACGGGGCTCTTCTAGAAGGAGAGGCCGTTCGATTTCTTCTTTGGGCCAGCTTCTTTCTTTTCAGAGGCCTCTCAGGGCTCTCTATATTTACAGTCTCGACTTATCTTTGGACAGAGTTCGGTGTGGTAGCCTCTTCTTGCTGAATTGTCTCGGCCAGCTGCCGAGATTGAGATCTAGTGGTAATCTTTTCAGAAGAATGATCTAAGATCAGTTTCTTCTTTGCTGCCGGAGCGGGAGGCTCCTCTCTTCTCCTCTTTTTGGCTGGAGATTTAACCACCTTCAGAGAAATACGCAGTGGTGCGTTAACCTCTTCAGGGAACATAGCATCCCTTGAAGCTTCCAGGGGTGCATCTACTGGTTCATGCACCTCATCATTTCCTGGGAGTGACATGGCGATTCCTTTCCTCTTCAATCTTGTTGAAGACGCGAAGCTATCCGCAAAATTGAAATTCTTAGCAAAGGTGTTCGAAGATGTATAGAATACTGAGTATGTAAATAGCATCCGAGGGTCATGATTGCTATTTACTTGCATCGAGAACGTTACTTTCGTATCTCGAGCATTATAATAAGCCCAAGCTCGGGTCCCATCTATCAAAAAACCCTTTCCTTGAAGGTACGTGATAGCATTTCCTACATGGAATTGGTCGTACCCAAACTGTCGAGCAAATTGACTGGGGAGATATGGCTCTAAATAACACTTCAAACCGATACACCAAATGGGACGGTCGAATTGTCTTCAACCACTCAAAAGCTGCACGGCTCAAAGGTTGCATCTTCGAGTCAATCATATTTGTCGGCATTTGTTCATATCCAGCAGGAGGAGGAGTGCAACAAAAGTTCCATCCTTTGCTCAGGTTCAGAGCATATCTACAATCTCTCAGAGCAGTGTATTTCCACTTACCATGAGAGTATGTCTGCAAAAAGCTGCCGTCGACCGGTCCCATGCCGGGGTCCATCAAAGTAGGATGGTGAAGAAGCAACCACCTAAACAGATATGTATACGGCAATTCCAACCGAGGAAATTCTTTTTCACCCATAGCTTTCAGTATCAGATCGACGTACAGACGAAGACCGGCATTCAACCTACAAGTCATCGCTGACAAAAGATCCATCTTGTAGCCGAAGACTAATCTAACGGCAGCAAAAAGAACGCCGCGATGGAAGCGGTCTACGGCACTGGATCCCGGGACTACAAAGCGACGGAGCCAATACGTCAGAAACCCTGCTAATTGGGCTTCTTTTGACATAAATCTATACCCTACTCTCAAATAACTCTCGAGAGTATCTCCTTTCTTTAAAGGAGGACATTGATGATCATCCTTCATCTCTTCACCAAAATTGCCACTTTCTTCTATCAACTTCATCACTTCTGTGTTGCTCAATGGCTTAAAGAAGTCAGGATAGCATCTATCATGTTCCTTGGTCTTCGGTTCTTTAATGTGGTTAAGGAACATATAAGGTAACCATTTTGAGGAATAGCAGGTATTTGATGTAGCACTTTTGTAGAACAGAGAACAGATTTTATAATGACATAGCAGTTCTTCGAAGACTGCTACATTTCTGCGCTCTCTTTTCGGAGTTTGTCCAACTCATTATTTGTTGGGACAAATTCTTCATATGGGGCATCTCCCATTGGCAAGTAAGAGATGTACCGCATCTCATGAAGTGCAAACCCGATTTCTCCACCAGGAGTCATGAAAGTCCCTGTTCTGTAATTATACCTTTCTGCTAGAGCCAAGAACAGATGCGGGTTGGGGGCAAAACCATAAACAGTGGCATGCACTGCTTGGTACAAGTTGATTTGCTGAAGTTTGTTTTCAAACTTGGTCAGGATCTAGTTTGCTATGCAGTTCCATCTCTTAAAATCTGGATTCACCAATCCAGTAAATCTGATGTCCTGCTCAGGATACCTTCCTTCGACCTTTGCAAACTTATTTGCGAATATTGGAGTTCTGACAGGCAATAACAAGGAAGAATTCTCCGGCAGAATGCAACCGGGTTTCAAACCTCTTAACAAGACACTATACCGTTCTGAGGAACTGTAGAACATGTCCTTCTTGTTCGGCCCCTTCTTCACAAAAATCCTTCCTGGGCGGGCATCTTGGAAAGGTGTAAGGTTCCATTCCATCTTCCTTGGATAGCTCGCATGAGCATACCGAGATAAGGGGAGGCAGCGTGAAACATCTGGTATCGAGAATGACCTATCCGTCTGATGGACAATCCTTTCTTCCATCCTTGGTCTCAGTTGAGAGTTTTCTCAAAAGCATCACCGAACAAAAATAATGGCTTCTTGTGAATGACAGCGTCTGCTGACTCCAAAGGTTTTCCATTCATCAAACATTACAGTAACTCATTATCTTGGGATATCAAAATAGCCTGACGGGAGGTTGGCAGATCATATTGAGGATAGTGCATATGAGATAGGTCCTCTTTGTATTCTGACTCTGAAAGGGTCCCTACAAAGTCCTCATATCCGGGATCTTCTCTAGTATTAACTGCATCGGACAGACAAAACAAAAATTCAGTACAAGTCAAGTAAAAAAAATTTAATCAGACTATGCAACATCATATTGCGCAATATCAGATTGCGCAATAATCTGATTGCGCAAACAAACAATCATCAGTTTGCGCTGGCAGTCCCGCACAAATCAGCAAATTGTGCTGACTTTTGCCAGCACAGTTCAACTGATTACGCAGAGAGTCATCCTTCATAAAAATGAAGAACGAACTGATTTGTGCAACCAGAACCCTAAAAAGGGTAGCACAGTATGATCACATCTCTAAAAAGAGATGGATTCTGAAGGAACAGTGAAATCAAAACTCTAAATAGAGTTTTTTGATTAGGTCATCTGCCTAACAGTGCAGGATGAGCAGTTTCGAGACGAGAAGCGCGTCGTGCAGCCCTAGCCGATGACTCGGCGGGGGCCTTGCCCTTAGCAGCGGCGGAGGATCATCGGGGAGCCATCGAGATTGTTGGAGAAGAAAGGAAGAAAGAGCTCGGAAATTTTTCTCTCAAGTGCACGAAGGAAGCAAGTAAAGAACACTTCGAAAGAATTGAAGAGCTATTTATAGTTTTTCAAATAGAAACGGCCGCCTTAGATTGCGCCTAAAAATGGGGCTAATCCCTCAGATTGCGCAGACAACTCACCACATGCGCAAATTGATTTCAATTTCAAAATTCAAAGTATTTCAAAATTTTGAATAAATTTAATTTTTGAAAACTTTGAAGGGGGTCTTGTAGGTCCTAAAAAATCAAGTTGCACATATCAACGAAGTCAGAAAATCAAGAAATACAACTTTCAGATGAACTGTGCAGACATCAGATTGTGCATCCTTCAGATTGCGTACGCTAGACTGCGCACACTCCCAAGCATGCAGGCTGACGTGGCAAAAATCATCATTACCTGACACAATCAAATCTTCCTGACAACTGACAGCACGAAGAACGAGGAGGCTGTTCTTTTATTGCACCGCACAGCGCTCGAGAACGGTTGACAGCTGGCAGCGCAATCCATTCATGCACAGTCCAAGTCTGCACAATCCAAAGTCAGCACAATTCAGTGTGCGTATTCTATCAACATAAATGACAAAATACACGTGGCATTCATGCCATCGATTGCTCATTACGTAGCAACCGTCTATGTACGATCATGCGCATTTCAATCAAATAATGCCATGTGTCCAAGACAGTTGGCCCATGATCCAGCAACTGCCTACGCAGTCTATTGTTGCGCTATCCAACTGCTGCGTAATCCATCATGCGCAGTCCAGAATAACTAAAAGTTAGTTATTTCTTATAACTCTATAAATAGGGTTTCAAGTCTCCATTCAAGGGGATGAGAGATCAGATCATAGCGAGATCAGACTTTAAAAGTTCAGAGAGTCCAGGAGTTCTTGCCCAAGTGCTGCTGCATTCTTTCGAGGCTTTTGCCTTCAATTTCTAAGACTTTTTGCCTTCAATTCCAGAGTTGTCTTCAACTTCAGAAGCTTCGTCTTCAGAGTTCACATCGTCCAAGGGATGAAGCAATTATCTTCTAGATTGGATTCCTAAAGTTGTACCATTCCTAGAATTCAAATTGTAATCTTTTACAAAGTTTGTATCAATAAAGTTTTACACTTTGTTTTTTGCAAACACCTTCCATGTAGATACTCAGTTCAAGAACATATAGAGTCCCTGCATCCCCTCTAAGTGGTCTGTGCTTCTTTGGCGAATTCTCCTTGATCGGCTCCCCACAGATGATCATGTTCAACGTTTAGGGTTTCATCTGGCTTCATGTTGTCACTGCTATTTCAGCCCAATGTCTGAGACTATTCAGCATATCTTCTTTGATGGGGAGTTAGCCCGACACGTTTGGTGCTCCTGTCAATCGCTTCTGCGGATTCGGGGTCGGCCTTCAAGCCTGGCTAGTTGTCTTTCTTTGTGGTGGAGGCGCAACAACCTTCATCTTAAACAGGTCACAGTCGGGGCTATCTGCTGGGTTTTATGGAAAAAATGCAACAAGTGGCGATACGAGCAGTATAAATACAACGGGGGGCAGATCCTTCATGAGATCCAGAGACAAATTGCCAAAGCCACGGTAGCCTGCTCGCATGGAAAGAAGCAAGTCTGAAGTCTTGTAATGGGTTGATGTATTTTCCCCTATCTGTCAATAAATGTTGAAGTTTGAAAAAAAAATAATAAAAAATATATATATATATATATATATATATATATATATATATATATATATATATAAATAAATATATATATATATATATATAATATATATATATATATATATATATATATATTTTTTTTTATAATATATATATATGAAAATATATATATATATATATATATATATATATATATATATATATATATATATATATATATATAAAATATATATATATATATATATATATATATATATATATATATGAAAAATATATATATATATAATATATATATATGAAAATATATATATATATATTTTCATATATATATATATATATATATATATATATATATATATATATATATATAATATATATATATATATATATATATATATATATATTTTTTAATATATATATATATATATATATATATATATATATATATATATATATATATTAAAATGTGAATTGTAGTAAATATATATACATATGGTTTATGTACTAGTGATACGCATATATGATTTTTGTTGTGTTTAGGCTATGTGTTAGAGAGTGTATGGCTTACTAGATTGGCTAGTTGACCTAGATTGGACTAGTAGACTTAGTTTGGCTTTACAGTTGACCAGAGTTGACCAAGTGTTGACTTTAGCCCAGATTGACCTAGAAACTTGTAGACTGTATTGTACTCTTCATTTATAATCCCTTTGGCTACATCATGAATTGTGTTGCTCTTAATAGGACTCAGTTACCTCGCTTTGGACTTTATATTTTCACAAACATTCAGATTGCAGGCGAGTATATTATCTGATCGTTTCATACTTGTTAGGACTTATATTTTTGCTCTAGATTACTTTACATGATGTTGTCACGTTATTATCACGGATTGGTACTATGTGGATCTTTTCATGAGATGTTATCCTCCTCTATGGGTGTATCGGATACTAATGTCATGTGCTTTTCACGTACATCATGTATTTTATACGTTCATGTTATTCATGTATAACTCATGTGCAATCATGTAATCTTATGATTCTCATGTGCTTCATGCATAACCAAAACATCATGTGCGTAACATAACTTGACTGGATCCTTGTGTATTGATTGGGATTGGGGTGAGTATAAATGGTCATGTGATTTAGCCATCATGTGCAACTCTGTTACTATTTATGTGATTATTGTGTTTCTCATGTGCAACATTAGCCATCTTGGCAATGTGTTTTTTATGTGCAACCCATATTATATCATGTGCAACCCAAGCCAATTACATGCCATCTCGTACTCTAAATTACTTAGTCACTTACAGTTTTTACTTATCATGTATATATATTTCAAGTTATCAAATATCTCTCTTATTTTTTGTACATATTCTTACAGTCCATGTATCTTACTCTTTTGCATGCTTTATATTTCCTGCCATGATATGAACTGCCTGAGATGTATTATGCTCGCTCCTGTCCTGACTGGACCTGTTAAAAATATTACAGAGGATTGAGGAGAACTTCTACACTACCTACCATGGAGAATGCCTAGATGACACTTGCAACCTGGACCCCCAGGAGGTTCAGGCAGCTGCTGAGGATCCTACCCTTGTCTAGTTTAGATAGCTAGTGTTTTACCTTATTTTTATGTCATTTGAGCTTTGTGGATTTGAGTTGTATTTATTTGTGTTGTTGAGACTTGTTGTTGTTTGTGTCGTTTAGAAACTTGGACTTATTTCACTTCTGTTGTATTTCTCTTTTGAGATTTCATATCTATCATATCGTGTTATTCAATAGATCTGTAATTGAGTTATACCATATGTGTTTTGGCCTCCGTTTGGAGAGTATATCATATTGTGGTTAGTTGAGATCATGACCAAGAACAGCATTCTACCGCCAATACTGTGGAGTAGGCTGGACGTACCCAATTCTTGTGCCCCTACACTGGGTGCGGGTCGTGACAGCCACTCGTAGTGAGGGGATCTGGATTTCAAGAGGAAGCACGGCTTCGCTCCCGTATAACAGGGAGAATGGTGTGTTGCCTATTGGAGTCCGTATCGTCGTGCGATAGGCCTAACGGCATTCGCCTAACCTCTCGTCCCAGTCACGTTTCTTAGATGACACAACTTTCTTGAGTTGTTTGACGATGGTTTTTTTGAAAGGTTTAGCCAACCCATTTGCTGTCTGAATGTAAGCGGTCGATGCCAAGTTCCGAATTCGGTTCTTATTAGAGAACCTGTCGAACACATGACTTATGAATTGCAGATAGTTGTCATGGATGATCCTTTGGAGTACCCTAAAATGGTAGATAATGTGATGTTTGATGAAACTGATCACCTTCGAGCATTTTACCTCTGACAGTGGTACTGCTTTCGCCCACTTGGAGAAGTAGTCGGTGATTGCTAAGATGAAGCGATGTCCTCTGGATGATGGAGGGATAATCGGTCCAACAATGTCCATACCCTAGGCTTCAAATGGCTAGGAGGCGATCGTCGGGTATAGAAACTCCAAAGGTCGAAGGATAAAGTCCGCCTGCAACTGGCAGACAAGATACTTTTTTATCTTATTCAATAGTATCTGCCATCACAGTAGGCCAGTAATAGCCCATACGTCTGAGTCGATCATGTAGCTTTGGACAGGGTTGATGAGCTCCACAAGTACCGTCATGGGCCTCCCAAAGAGCTTCAACCGCTTCCTCATTTTATAAACATCGGAGAAGAATCCATCGTAAGAACGACGATACAACTGTAACGCCCCAGTCCCAAAAATACTTAGGACTAAGTACGTAGACATGCCAGCTGTATACATACGATGTATACCCCAATATATGGAACTACTGTATGTATACATAAGCTGTTAAATGCAGTAAACGTTGACAACTAAATCTTATCCATAAAAATAAAAGATTAATAATATAAACCAACTACAAATTTGTCATTTGTACATGTAGTTGGGCGAAAAATGTACAAGGAAAGGATCGATAAAGATGGCAATGGACGATCCAAGAGCAATCCTCCTCGATAGAAAAGGGAAGACCATGATCTTGGTTAGAGCACCTGCAAAACATCATAAAAGCACATACCTGGAGAGATCAACAGGTCCTCAGAGGGACATAACAAGATACATGAAGAACATGCCATAATAACTGAATATATATATTATGTCAAAAGTCAAAAGTAAAGTAAAAGAGTTCCAATCATAACAAGGCCCAATATCTCATCATCGAAATAGTGGACTACCCCTACAACCAAACAAGGACAAGTGGTAGCACACTAATCTGTGATGCGATATTGTTCCATGCCACTATTGGAACGAGGGTGACATGACATCAACTGGGGCCACCTAACCATTCTTCTGTGTTCATGCAATTAAGAACAAAACTTTAGTCGCAAAGGCCCTGGATATAAATAGGATCCGGTATAGTCCTCACTTGGGCACCAATGACCAAGCGCATAACGTTCAAAAATGTCAGTTGCCAATCTGAGGGGGTAAGCATACCCGTATCTCCAACGGAGCTTCCGGGTTACAAAAAAAAAGTGTAATAATGACCCATACGATAAGGAAATATTCTTCCTATCCAATGTACCTATCTAAGTCGCATCCACGACCATGTACCTCTACTAACTGCCTAGTCTCCTAGCATGCCTCTATTTACAATTAGACCTAATGCATGCGCACGGGTGATCAGCCAACACACAAATACCTCTGTATGCTAATCATCTCACACATATCACGTGGTGCAACTGTGTCAAGGTTTATGAAATACACTGAAGATGGTAGTCCTTTAACTTTAGGTCCATATGCATAATTTAAAGACAAGAAGAAAATAAGACTAGTACTTGCATCATGTATAACGGAAAGCAAGTAAGTAAATCAACTGGAAGAATTAGAAATAAGTAGGCAGGAATGTGCAATAACTAAAGAAAATATAGACTAAAAATAACTAGTAAATATAGCAAGGTATCTTGCCTGAGGTTGTGTACAAAAGGGCAGGATCCAGTAGCTCGAACCAGTAGATAAATGATATATAATCAGTAAAGAAAGAAAAATCCCGCAAACTTCCTCTGATGTTGAAATAGACATCCCCAACATTTTTTATATAAAGATATATCTTAAAATGCCAGCCCAAAAGTCTAATTCTGGACACAGGGCAAAATTATAATTTTGGGTCAAAATTATGTCCGTCGTTGGACCAGTTTTGTACCGAAAAGCATGCCAGTACCTACGGTCTCTAAAGTCGTCAAACTATGTCTATGGGTCCGGTTTGAGGAGACGAACCCAACCGTATGTCCAAAGTTGGATTCCGGAGGGCCGTGCATAAATTCGCCCGTTGGGTCAGGTCGTAGCCCGCCAAAATGGCATTCCGGTCGACCTTCTTAGAATCGGACCAAACGTGGCTCACAGGAGCAGAAAACACAAAACGGTCCTTATGGTGGAAGTTTTCGTTACGGGAAAATTTTGCAGATACTCCTCGAATTCGTCGTGCACACGCAACCAATTCGAGTTCCGTCAAATCCCACACGTGCACAAAGTTCATGCGCACATTTTATGTGACTAGTTCATGACCAAGTCACCTGGATTGTCGGAACTGACTCCATATCGGAGTTTTTAAATATTTTTAAAACATATTTTTCGTCAACTTCAACTAAATTTTAAACTGAATATAATAAGAAATAAAATAAAGTAATTAATGGATTTTGAGCTCGGTAAGGCTGTCTAAACCTTTGTTTAATTAGATTTCTAAAATTTATGGTATCCTGGTCGCAAATCGATCGCAAAAATGGGTGGTTGGGATAGTTTCTAATGTTCAAAAATTAAGATTTTTTTCTCGATTTTGGAACTCGTTTTTTGTCGCACACAATACGAACGGCTGTAAACTACTTAGAGGGAATCAAACTTGGTTAGGTTGTTCACATACCAGAGTAAACGGCTCATGAAGTGGGCGAGAGACGGCATCACAATCGTATCACGGACGTGGGGGTTATACTGCCCTGCTGCTGTCGTTACTTGCGCTGTGGTATGCGGCTACTGCCACTGTGTTGTCGCGTTGGCGGTCAGCCGGCGGCCACTCTGCGGCGGTGCACACATGCGCAGGGGCGACGGGGTCGGGTTACCATACGTTGGATTGAGGTTTTAGGGTTTCCCAATATGAACCTCTATTTCGTTCATATATATATAAACAACACGCTGCTTAGGCTTGGGTTTGGGCCGCTTTGGCAATTTTTTTAATATATCTTTATATATAATCATATATGTACCCATATGCACCATAATAAATCCAAATGAATTTATAGAAATGTATAAAATTCACAAAAATATTTGTACAAGATTTTAAGAATAATTTGAACAATTAAGCCTACTAGCTAGGTATAATATAGCAATTACCTCGCAGAATTATTTATTGAACATAAAACGTTTTAATAAATTTAAGAAAAACACTATAGAATAAAAATAAAATTCTTTAACTTATTATATTCAAAAAGATTTCTTCACCTAAAAATATATACATGCACGCATACGTCTACACTCCAATAGTTTAAAAATAACTTACATTTTTAACAGTGATACTAATACCTATATATGAAATGATAAAAGGTTTACCTAGGAAGCAATGTACACATAATATGTAATTAACTAAAATCATAAAAAAATCTAATCAGTTTATAAGCCACCATTTGAATTATACCAATAGAAATAATTCTTTCTAAATAAGACAAAATAAAATACCTAAATTATATGCTAAAAAAATTAAAAATCTCAGGGAGTTTACATATTGCCCAACTTATAAAAATTTCTTCCTTAAAATTAAAAAATCTTAAAAATACCAAGATTTAATACAAGGGAGAGCAGGTACGTCAATTCGTAACTGGTTTCCGAAATGACGGGAAGGTGGTTATCACAGGAGTCTGAATTGACGTCATATTCTACATGATATGGTATTCTTGTTCAAAGACCTACCCAACATTTAGAAGTTGGCTAGCCGGGAAAATTGTCGTTACAAGACTTCTAAGAAGCTCGATTTCTAAGAAGATGCACGAGAATATTGGACACTTCTGACCGTAGTCATAGGTCCCCAAAGGAATCCTAAACATTATCGTGTTGTACTTGGTCAATAATTATTATGAGAAAGTTACTACGATTTAACATCGTTCCTATCGACATGCTTTCCACAAGATGGTAGGAATATCTGGTTTAAATATAACTAGTATGTGTCGGTTCAAGGGATGTCACTCTTCGCCTAACATGAATAACTAAGAGATGAAATTGAGGAACTCGGGAAAAGAATAATTCATGGGTTAAGTGATGAGATTCTTTAATAAGTGCAGAAAATCTTGCTATAGATTTGATTAGGTAAGTATTTGGAATCATTAGGTCATGTTGACTAGTGTGTACGGGTTGGTGTTTGGTGTTGTGTGGAAGGCATGTGCTTGCTCGGGTGGAATGCATACATCATAGGTGTGACGTGTCTTGCATGGATAATGGGTATTCAGTTTGTTCGAGAAAATGTGTTGATATTACATGGTTAAATCCAATGGAACGAAAATAGGCATCCATGATTTGTTCTAAGGGAAATATGACATTCTGGGGTGTAATTTTAATGGAGCACATGAAGGTGTGTTTTTGTGGGACGTGTATGTCATAGGTGTAGCTTGATTGGTCTAGTTCATGAGTGTGAATTTTTTGAGATGAGAATGCTAGTGTTGTGCTCCAAATATTAAAGTCACGGTAAAGGTTATTAATTGATACAGATAGAAATAGACATTATGAACCACTGATTTATTAGCCCAAGTGGAATCAATCTATTCCAGTCCTTTGCTAGCTCAAAAAAACCTTATGTTTCTTAGAGAGGCTTGCCATCTAGGTATTTCAGAAATTTATGTTCTCGTAACTAAACAAAGACACGATACTACGATAGAATAGAATTTGTAGGATTAAGGTTACAATCTTTGTACATTGATTGTTGGAATAACCACACTATAAACTAGAATTGATATACCATAAGAAAAGAAGTCATGTACGGAGCTCGTACCGTAATTTTGAGCAATTGGAAGAAACGGTTGTATATGTCATTCTTGCATTCAAATATGACACATGAACCGAGGGGTTGCGTACTTAACTCATCTTATGGCTTATGCAAGTTTATGGTCGGTGGCAACGAATTCTGAGGTCCGTCGAGAGGTACCTTTAACGACTATGACCTTAATTATCTACTTGTAACAAGCTTACTCGTTACATCTATAAGGCTGCTAATGGCGTCAAAGTAGTACCTTGCGATATTACTACTAACTAATAAGTACATGTATTTTTTTAGGAATGATGGGTTAACTATATTAAGCAGGACAACTAAACTATTAATGGTGTTGCTCCACTACCAACTAGTGTCTTAACAATAAATAGCGTATCTACGACAATGCTCTATGTGATTGCTCTATGTTGCTGCTGAAATTCTATGGATTGATTAATCGACCTGCTCCGAGTTATTCTAGCTGGTAATAAGGATGGGTTGATCAAAACATCAATCTTTGATTAAATGAATATTGGATTTTATCTATATTGGCTAGACAAGATTCCACAAATCAATCTTAACCATTCCCATTTGTTTAAGGTAACCTAGAATAGGTTCCAACTCAAGTGTTTTGGCTAATTTCTAACCGGATTGGTCAACTAGGTTCCTTAAGCCAAAAAATGCATCTTTTGTGACTTTTGTGTTTAAGTAGCACATGGGACCTTAATTTATTGGCGCACTAATGACATGTGCGTAGTGGGCTTCGAGTAGATCACAGCCATATATTGGGTCGAAAGATTTGAGTTAAGTTTGGATCTCTAATTGCAGTCGGAAAGTACATCGGTATTATGGTAAGGGTTATGCTAGTCCATTTTGACCAGAAAGTCGTACCATAAAAATAGAGTACAAGGGGACGTGTTTGAGTAGAACATGTTATGCCTAGATGAATGTGGAGTTGTCTATGTTTTGTATGTAAATTTTGTTAGAAGGTAACAGCTGGTCTCGTGCTCCAAATATCAATGTCACGGTCGAGGAATACCAAATGATCTAAATAGAAAGTAGGTGTTCATGAGGCACTAACTATCACCCTAATGGAAACCAACTTATCCTAATCAATCGGTAAACCTGGTAACTCATAAAATTTAGAAGGCTTACAATCTATTCACTCCAAAAATTTCTTTTTTGAAAGTAAAACTAAGATACAGTTTTAGGATTAACAAGGGTAGAAAGAATTTCAAAGTCGTGATATTCTGTCTTGACTCTCGATTATAACATGATACCACACGACGTAATAGATAATATGATATGGTAGATATAAATCAAGTATGAAGATTGTTTCTCCATTTTCGGATATATGGAAAATGATTGTGTATATGGCTTTCATGGCCATATGTGGTATGGCGAACTAAGGGGAACATTCTATGTGTATCCTTCCTAAAATACGTGGATTTGTTTTTTCGAAAGAAGTAAAGGCGGAAAAATAATAAGGAGTTCAAGGGAGAGGGAATCGAATGTGAATACAGCCAAGGAAGATTTGAATAATTTCAAAAGAGTTGTCAAGGCAGTTGTGGATGAGATCCTAGAGACATCTATATCTCAATCCCTGTAGGATAACCATATGAATAGAGAACCATGTGCACTAAGGTTGATCAGACCGTAATACACCGATTCTAATTGGACAATATGTTAGTGGGCGTCCCCAATAAACATATGTCCTGAACAAGTTCGTTAAAGAATAAGCTTGCAAAACTAGGCTGTAATAGTGGCATCGTTCAAGGTAGTGCAAAAATGTAAGTACGCAAGATAATGATAAAAACAGATATAAATAATTCAAGTTCCATAAGAATCTAAGTCTTGTCCGGTGTTCGTGCCTTTACAGTCGTCCTATTGCTTTGATATCTAAGGCCTTGGTTGACCTAATAGGGTATGGACCATTAAGCTCTATAGTCTAGGCAATCCCATTAGTACCATACAATTATACCTCACTAATAGGTTATAAGGACAACGAGGTACTAGGTTGTGGGGCATACTACCCAACTTATAAAAATTTGACTAATGGTGTAATTAAATACTAGAGGAATATATACCTAGTATGAGTAATCTTCCTAACCTTTATCACGCACGAAGGAATGAAAGATAAA
The DNA here is from genome assembly GCA_029216955.1 of Iris pallida. NCBI lineage: Eukaryota > Viridiplantae > Streptophyta > Magnoliopsida > Asparagales > Iridaceae > Iris > Iris pallida. The sequence goes on along the minus strand of JANAVB010011199.1, from coordinate 43,065,401 downwards.
ATTTACGGTAGAAAAAGGAATCAAGCAAGAGGCAAATCAAGGCAGTCAAACGAAAGATCAAAAATAGAATCAAAAAAGGAGGTCAAGTACGTGAATGAGATACCTAGATTCTAATCCTGTATATGCAGGCTCATATCGGTACAGTAACGTAACCGAAGTGATAAACTCGAGCTACATGGGCCACCACAAACATATGTAATGCCCGAGTCCAAAAAAATACTTAGGACTAAGTACGTGGACATGCCAGCTGTGCACATACGAAGTATACCCCAATATACGGAACCCCCGTATGTATACATAAGTTATAAAATGCAATAAACCTTGACAACTAAATCTTATCCACAAAATTAAAAGAATAATAATAGGAATCAACTACAAATTTGTCATTTGTACATGTAGTTGGGCGGAGAAAAATCCACTACCAACCATTTTAAATGAGAGAAAATATACAAGAAAAGGATCGATAAAAATAGCAATCGACGATCCAAGATCAATCCTCCTCGATAGAAAAGGGAAGACCACAATCTTGGCTAGAGCACCTACGAAACATCATAAAAGCACACACCTGGAGAGATCACTAGGTCCTCGGAGAAATATAACAAGATACTGGAAGAACATGCCACAATAACTGAATATATATAATATGTCACAAGTCACAAGTAAAGTAAAATAGTCCCAATCATAACAAGGCCCAATATCTCATCATCGAAACATTGGACTACCCCTACAACCAAATAAGGACAAAGAATAGCACACTAATTCGTGATGCGATATTGTCCCATGTCACTATTGGAACGAGGGTGACATGACATCAACTGGGGTCACCTAACCATTCTACAGTGTTCATGCAGTTAAGAACAAACCTTTAGTCACAAGGGCCCCGGCTATAAATAGGATCCGATATAGTCTCCACTTGGGCACAGAGACCAAGCGCATAACGTTCAAAAACGTCAGTGGCCAACCTGAGGGGGTAAGCATACCCGTATCTCCAACGGAGCTTTCGGGTTACAAAAGAAAAGTGTAATAGTACCCCATACGATAAGGAAATATTCTTTCCACCCAATGTACCTATCTAAGTCGCATCCATGACCATGTACCTCTACTAACTGCCAAGTCTTCCAGCATAACTCTATTGATAGTTTGACCTAACGCATGCGTACAGGTAATCAGCCAACACGCAAGTACCTCTATATGCTACTCATCTGACAGATATCTCGTAGTACAACTGTGTCGAGGTTTATGAAATACACTACAGATGGTAGTCCCTTAACTTTAGGTCCATATGCATAATTTAAAGACAAGAAGAAAATAAGACTAGTACTTACATCATGCATAACAGAAAAGAAGCAAGTAAATCAACTGGAAGAACTAGAAATAAGCAGGCAGGAATATACAATAACTAAAGAAAATATAGACTAAATATAATCAGTAAATATGGCAAGGTATCTTGCCTGACGTTGTGTACAAAAAGGGCAGGATCCAGTAGCCAAATCCCACAAATGTCCTCGGATGCTGAAATAGACATCACCAACATTTTTGGTATAAAAGATATGTCATGCAATGCCTGCCCAAAAGTCCTATTCTGGACATAGGAGCAAAATCGTAATTTTGGGTCAAAAAAATGTCCGTCGTTAGACCCGTTTTGCACTAAAAAGTGTGCCAGTACCTACGGTCTATAATGTTATCAAACTATATGTCTGCGGATCCGGTTTGATGAGACAAACCCAATCGAATGTCCAAAGTTGGATTCCTGTGGGCCGTGCACAAATTCGCCCGTTGGGTCGGATCGCAGTCCGCCAAAATGGCGTTCCGGTCGACCTTCTCAGAATCGGACCAAACATAGCTCATAGGACTAGAAAAACAACTCGATCCTGATGGCGCAAGTTTCATCTCGAGATGATGAATGTGCACAAAGTAATTAGCTAATTTGCAAAATTACCGATACGGGAAAATTTGACGGATACGCCTCGAATTTGTCGCGCACACGCAACCAATTCGAGTTTCGTCAAATCCCACACATGCACAAAGTTCATGCGCACATTTCGATGTGACTGGTTCATGACCAAGTCACCCGGATTGTCGGGACGGACTCCGTATCGAGGTTTTTTAATATTTTTAAAACATATTTTTCCTCAACATCGACTAAATTGTAAACTGAATATAATAAGAAATAAAATAAAGTAATTAATGGATTTTGAGCTTGGTCAGGTTGCCTAAAACTTTGTTCAATTAGATTTCCAAAATTCGTGGTATCTTGGTCACAATCGACCGCAAACATGGGTGGTTGGGACAGTTTCTAACGTTCAGAAATCGAGTTTTTTTCTCGATTTTGGAACTCATTTTTCGTCGCACACAATGCTAACGGATATGAAATAATTAGAGGGAATCAAACTTGGTTAGGTTGTTCACATACTATAGCAAACGGCTCATAAAATGGACGAGAGACGGCATCACAATCGTATAGCGAATGTGGGGATTCTGTTGTCCTGTTGTTGTCGTTACTGTTGTAGTATGCAGCTACTGCCGCTGTGTTGTCATGCCGGCGACCGGCCGGCGGCCACTCTGCGGTGGCACACGCACGTGCGGGGGCGACAGGGTCATTTGCCATACATTGGGTTGAGGTTTTAGGGTTTCCCAATACGAACCTCGGTTCCGTTCATATATAAATGAACAACACGCTGCTTAGGATCAGGTTTGGGCCGCTCAGGCGAATAATTTTTTTAATATATATCTTTGTATATAATCATATATGTACCCATATGCACCATAATAAATCTAAATAAATTTATAAAAATGTACAAAATTTATAAAAATATTTCTACAAGATTTTAAGAATAATTTGAACAATTAAGCCTACTAGCTAGGTATAATATAGCAATTACCTCATATTAGAAAAATCATTTATTGAATATAAACATTTTAATAATTTAAGAAAAACAGTATGGATAAAAATAAAATTCTTTAACTTATTATATTCAAAAAGACTTCTTCACCTAAAAATATATATATGCACGTATACGTCTATACTCTAATAGTTTAAAAATAACTTACCTTTTTAACATTGATACTAATACCTATATATGAAATGATAAAAGGTTTACCTAGGTAGCTATGTACACATAATATGTAATTAACTAAAATCATAAAAAATATTTAATCATTTTATAATTCACCAATTGAATTATACCAATAGAAATAATACTTTCCAAATAAGACAAATTAAATAACTAAATTATATGGTAAAAAAAACTTTAAAATCTCAGGTGGTTTACATCAACATTTTGGTAGTTGTATCATAGTAGAATCGGAGAGAGCGCCTTTTGACAAACATGACTTCCTTTTGGTCGTCTGGGAGGATTCTGTAGGAGGCAAATTCTATGAATGGAAATCGATAATCTCCGATGTTGACGCCGGCATCTTCTGGCATTGCATGCTGCAGACACATGCACAGATTACTTTTGGGACACACCAAATCCCAGCCAGTTACCATAATAATGTGTCAAGTCCCGAGAGGTGTGATGGCCCATTCAGGTCGAGTTAGCCATTTCATTTACATTACTGTACCTAACGGGCCTGCATATAGGATTAGAATCTAGGTATCTCATCAATATACTTGATCTCCTCCCTTGAATTTCATTTTTGAACTCTCGTTTGACAACCTTGATTTATCTCTTGTTTTATCCCTTTCTACCATAAATCTTATATTTTCCCTTCATACTTGTTAGAGAGGTTAGAAAGATGACTCAAACTCGGTACACGTGTTATCTTGCTCAATCACCCTACTAGTTGAACTCTTATAAGTTGTGTAGTGTGCCTCAAAACCTTGCATTACATTTTCTCTATGACCAAATAAAGAAGAAACTAAAAGTATTACCTAGACTATAGAGCTTACAGGTTCATACCCATTTGGCCAAGTGAAGCTTCAGACAAGAGACAGTAGGACGACTGTATAGGCACGAACATCGGATAAGACTTAGATTCTTAGACAAATTATAATTTTGTTCATCATTATCTCATGTACTTATATTTTGAGCTACCTTGACCAATGCTGTTATTATAGCCTAGTTTTTACAAGCTTATTCTCTATCGAGCTTGTTCAGGACATGTGTTTATTGGGGGTTTCCACTAGCATATTATCGAATTAGAATCAGTTTATTATGGTCTGATCAACCTTGGTGCACTTTGTTCTCTCTTCATATAATTATCCCACGTGGATTGAGATATAGACGTCTCTAGGATCTCATCCGCAACTGTCTTGACAACTCCCTTTGAATTACTCAATCGCCTTTGAATCCCGTATTCGTATTCGATGACATCTCCCTTGAGCTCTCTATTGTTTTCTGTCACCTATCTTAAAAAAACAAACGCTAGTAGACCCGGAGTATTCTTCTATGGCCATGATAGTTGTATACACAAGTGTAGCTACCATCAGCAAAGCCATATGACTACAACCTTTTCTTGAGTTACTTTTTCACTCTTGGATCATCCTTTGTCATTCTTATAAATTCTTTTCATGTATTTTTCCTCTCATTTAAAAGGTTTGTAGTGGATTTGTCTCCGTCCGACGTTTGTATAATGACAATTCAATGTTAATTTTCTGATATATTTATTTATGGATGACATTAGTTGTCATTATTTACTGCATTTTACAGCTTTCGTATATTTATTATATGATTGGCATGTCTACGTATCTAGTCCTACGTATTTTGGTACTAGGGCATTACAATAGGTGCCGCCAAGGAGGCAACAAGGCCAGCTAAAGATTGAGCCTCCAGATTTTGTAGCCGAGGTACATGTCCTATGAAGAACTCAATAAAAGTTGAGATGATGTCCAAGGATGCTTTATGATAGGGAATCGGATCCTCATGGCGGACTTCGTATTGTCTTCGAACCCGGTTTACGATAAACTTCGAATCAACATAGGACTCAACGCAATTTATCCCCGAGTTGTATTGCCAACTGGAGTCCCATAATGAGGGCATTGTATTCTACTACGTTGTTGGAGCATAGCTCTGTAAGGGAATAGGTACACTGGATGTCTAGGTTGTCTGGAGAGACCAAGACTACCCCTACTCCTACGATGATCTGACCATTGGGGCTTGTTCTTGAAGCACCGTCAAAGAACATCTACCAAATAGAGTTATCTTTAGCAACGTTGGACTCCAGCACTTCATCCAGAATATTCTTATAGAGTTTGGATGATTCTGGGATCGGATGTACGGCTAAAAAGTCGGCCAGCGCTTGGCCCTTAACAACTTTTTATGGGACGAATACCATATCGTAGGGTGTAAATAGTATTGCCCATGTAGTTAATAGCGAGTTTGACCCTGAGTGGATTGACTCTGGAGAAGACATGGATCGTTTGACCCGATACGTAGTAGCGAGTCTACTATATTACGAATACCAAAGCTAGGTACTATTTCTCTATGGGATTGTACTGGTATTCGACCCCTATCATTGTCCTGCTTAAGTAGTAGATAGCTTTCTAATAGTCTATATCATTATTTTAAGCCAGTAGGGTGCTGAGATAATGATCCATTGTACGGACATAGAGTAGGAAGGGTTTGCACGCAACTGGTGCTACTAGAACTAGGGGATTTATGAGATAGGTCTTGATATCGTCCTTCTAACACAAATCTGTCCAGATGTAAGAGACTCCCTTCTTCATATGCTTGGTGAAGGGTTGGCATCGTCCGGTAAGATTTACTATAAACCATTGGATGTATGTGAGACGTCCTTGCAGGCCTCGAAGTTCTCTCAGGCTCTTCGGAGGGCTCATGTTAAGGATGGGCTTGGTCTTTTCAGGGTCAACGTGGATACCCTTTGTAGTGATGATGAAATCCAAGAATTTTCTAATGGAAACCCAGAGGAAGGATTTGGCTTAGTTCATCTTGAGCTGATGTGCCCACATGAGATCAAATTCTATCCTCAGATCTTGTAGGTGATCACCTCACAGACAGCTTTTGATAGCGATGTTGTCAATATAACATTCAACTGTCTTGCGAAGATACTTGTGAAAGATGGTGCTCATAGCTGCTGGTATTTTGTACCTGCATTCTTTAAGCCAAAGGGCATGACTATGTAGCAGTAAACCTCCTTTGGAGTTCTGAACGACGTGTGCTTCTCGTCATCCGGGAATAGCTTGATCTGGTTGTAGCCCTAATATTCGTCCATGAAGGGTATGCGTTCAAACCCACATATGTTATCGATCATCACATCGGTAATTGAAAGAGAAAACTCATTTTTCGGGTAAGCAGAGTTGTGGTCCCTAAAGTCGATGCAAACACGAATCTTTCCTTTTTTTTAGTAACATGAATGATGTTGGCCACCCAGTCTGGATGTTGTTCCTCACGAATAAACCTGCTATCTATGAGTTTATCCACTTCTTTTTTAATGGCATCTATGATGTTAGGACGAAAGCGTTGATGTTGCTGCTTAACAGGCTTAGCGTTAGGTAAGATGTTAAGCTTGTGCATTGGGACTTGCGGGTCTAAATTCGGCATATCTTCATAGCTCTAGGCAAAGATGTCGATGTATTCCTTGACAAGTTGAACCAAGGATTTACTATCTTTTCATGAAGCTTTTGCTGATGAAGATGGGTTTGGACGAGGATTCATTTAGTCGATTTGCTCGACTTCATATTCGGTGTGAGGTTCTCATAGTTCAAAGCGAGATTTCCATTGCGCTCCTAAGCGTTGAGCCCAGGGTTCTTCTTCGAAGAACTCTACTGTCTGATTGTCATCTTTTTCATCTAGAGGATGTGTGGATGTCATGTTTACTGCCAACACTTTTCTAAAGATTGGGCTGATGCTGGTGTCGGAGTCCCAAGTTGAAGCTTCTGATGAGTCAGAGTGCACGACCTCTTCAGTTTCTGAATTCTCTGGGGTTGTCGGCGATGTGACATAGCCTACCCCCCCTGTCGAGTGTGGTAATAGTAATCTTGTGGCTTCCCCTTTGGAACTGGGAGTCATAGGGGTAGACGTCGACCTTTCCTGTAGTTCAAGCCTTTGCAGCTTTTCAAGTCATAACTCATCTTTTTGATGAGATACTTTGCTTGATTGGTGTACCGGTATATTTACAACCTACCGATATTTGGTTCTGGTTTACTGGAGAGAGGTCCTGATGACGCTATATAACAGACCTTGTCAAAGATGATAGGCTTTACGTTCGTATTCTGAGGTGGAACTATATAACAAACCCTTCGGTATGGGATAACTCGATTTACATGATTATAGTTGTTATTTGTGTTTACTACGACTGTACGGCATTATCTAAAGTATATATAGCATTTCAATATGGAAGATTAGAGTAGTTGAAAGACAACCTTTTATTAATAAAATAAGAGATCTTATCCTGAGGAATTACATCATCCAAAAAGGGTGCGTTAATGTTGGCGGATAGTCGTCCAGTTCTTCATCCGTCAGAACTAGAGCAGCCTTTGGAGGAGGTACATGAGCCTTTTGCTGTGGCGACCAATAGAGCAGACGACCTGGTGGGAGGAGTTTCCGGTGACCTTCTTGGGAGCCTAACTCTGATAGGTTCCTGAGCCCGACCTGGGAGTTTGACAACCAAAGGAGCTGAAGCAGGAGCCTTCCCGTGTAACATGGCTACGAGTGGGGGCAGTTACCGAGGAAGGCTTCCCTTTGAGTCACACCTTCAAAGGTGCTTCTATTACCATCTCGACTTCTGCCTCAGCCTCAACTTCTGCCTTTGCTTCATCCTCAATGTCATTGTCTTCATCGTCGAAGTGAATTTGCTTGTATTTATCGGAGCTAGTAAAGAATGCTTCAATGCCTCTGAAAGGATCGACATTAGCGAACTCCGTCCTGACGATGCCATTAGTGGATATGTACTTTATACATTGGTGGAGGGTAGACGACACCACCATACATTCATGTGTCCATGGGCGACCCAACAAGGCATTGTAGTGGATGTCAGCATCAGTGACGTAGCAAGTCATTGTTGTTTGGATGTCGCCAATGTGACACTTTAGACGAATCTTGCCCAAAGGTTCACTTTTTTTGACATTGAAGTCGTTGATCATGTTGTTAGACCACTACAAAAAAACAGGCATTTAGCGACGGCGGGATCCGTCGCTAAAAGTTATTTTTTCGTCGCTAAAGCCAAATAGCGACATATCAGCGACAGAAATAGTTTGTCGGGAAATCACGTGTCGCTAATTTAAATCAGTCGCTAGTTTGTCGAAAATAGCGACTGATTAGTGACACATTTAGCGACATGCTATTTATTGGAAAATGTGACGTAATAGCGACGAAAACTCTGTCGCTATAGTTACCGACGAACTACCGACGTTTCAACGACATAATTCAGCATGAGAGTAGCGACGGGCCAGCGATAAAAAATTACGTCGCTAAGATGTTTCCGATACGCTTTTGGTGTCGGACAGGAACATAGTGACGAAATAGTAAGTAAACTTTACGTCGCTATTCAGTTGCTATACCAGAATATAATATTTTCCAGAACCTTAGCGACGTAAACTACAGTCGCTATTCCGTCGGTAGCCTGCAAAGTAAATTTTCCAGGCATATAGCGACGAAAAAAATCGTCGTTGTTCCGTCGCTAGCCTGCAATGTTCTAGGTTTGTTTTCGATACGGTTTTGGTGTCGGACAGGAACATAGCGACGGAACAGTAAGTAAACTTTACGTCGCTATTCAATCGCTATACGGGATTATAATATTTTCCAGAACCTTAGCGACGGAAACTACAGTAGCTATTCCGTCGGTAGCCTGTAAAGTAAATTTTACAGGCATGTAGCGACAAAAAAATCGTCGTTGTTCCGTCGCTAGCCTGCAATGTTCCAGGTTTTCTGTCGCTGTTCCGTCGCCATTCCGTCACTAAATACAATATTTCATGTTAGTATTTGTGTTTCCTGTACTTCACATCCCTGTCGACAGTTACACACACAATATACAGTCATATAAATAGTTTCCAAATACAATATCAGTATTCGTATTTCCAGCAGTCCTTATTCCTGTCGACAGTTTTACAGTAGGCACACGTATCAGTATTTGTGTTTCCTGTAAATTCTCAATTTCATGCACACATATCCCAAATGTTTTAATACAACACATACACACATATCCAAAATTAGATTCATACACACATACGAATAATGTTTTAATATAAGAAATATTAATACACATATCCAAAATGTTTTAATACAATAAAGTGCTGGTACAGTAAATCTAGGTCATCGGGCGTGATGGAAACCTCTCGGCAGGCATGATAAAGACCTCTCGACGGACTTAATGAAGATCCAAGCTGCAAACGTGAACGTCGACCTCTCGGCACCATAGAAAAATCTGAAAGAAATAATAAGTGATGATATGTTAAAAATAAAAACTACTGTCATGTCATTATACTAATGAAACTCGTATATTAAATTAAAATGTACGTACTAGTCTGATTAATCTTCCCAAGAGTCTTCAGAATCATTGCTTGATTTCGAATTGTCTTCTTCTGCTTCTTCATTTTCACTATCACTATGATCTTCATCTTCATCTTCCAATACTTCTTCCACAACATCTTCCAATTCTTCGTCAACGCTAACCTCCATAACGTTATCTACAGCAACCTCAATATCTTCTAAATCCTCTTCCTCAACACCAGATAAACATATATATGTTCGTTGAGGCTTGACCACCTCTTCCTCTTGGTAGGCTACATCCCCAATATTATATGTATTTTTTGCTTTGGTTTTACATACTGCCCACCAATCCAGGGTACTGCGCCGTCGGCTAGGATAACTCGTATAGTACACTTGAACGGTTTGACTAGCCAACACAAATGGTTCAAAACCTCCATACCTTTTTCCATATTTTATATCAACAAAGCCAAATTGTTTGTCAATCTTCCATCCTTGCTTGGGTGTTGTGTCGAACCAACGATATTTAAAAAACACAATCTTCGTATCAACAAAATATTCAATCTCTACGATATCTCTTAGAACACCGTAGTAGTCGAATTCGGGATCGGCATCGTAGAGTGAGGCTCTCGCATAAACTCCCAAATTTTTGGTATAATTAGCCTCCTCATCGACAAATGAATGATTGATAGGCTTATCAGTAGTTCTAAAGTTAAAGCCATTGATTGTATATCTGCTCCAACACTTTGCCTTCTTGCTCGGTCCAATAGCAATTGCTCTTAGCCCTTTGTTCTGCAACTGTGTACCAGGACGGAAGACCTAGTGTGGGTAGTATCAGAAAAGTTATTTGACAAAGTGTGGGTAGTAACATATCGAATTTGGAATGGCTAATGATTATAATCCTTACATAATTTCGGAACCACGACAAAAACTTCATATCGACCTCTCTAGCAAGATCATCATCATCAATATCAGGTCTTTCCATTCTAATCTCAGCTCTAAAAGTACTGTAATAATAGGGAGAAACGTTAGCACACTTTTAAATATCGAATTTAGAAAGACTAAATGGTGTCGCTTACTTTTTAATATCTTTCATCTCTTGGATACCGCTATTGAGGTATATATACCGATGTGCGGCTTTAAACTCATTGTCATCCAACCACCATAATTTAGTCGCATTTGTCGGCTTGCCCCCTACATTGAAGATTGTACGGATCCCTTCGTTCGGTGCATTGATATCACCTTCAACATTCCTCGGCGCTCTATTCTGATTTATTCGGACATGAGTATCGAAGTAGATCGAGCAGAAGTTAGAAACCTCCTCAATAATGTACGCTTCGCATATTGAAGCTTCTACATGAGCCTTATTGCCCACTTTCTTCTTCAGGTGACCTAGATATCTATAAGAAATATATTGAATATTATAATTATTTAAATAAAAAGTTACAAATTAGAAGATTATTTTATACCTCTCAAATGGGTACATCCATCGATAATGGACGGGAGCACCGACACATGCTTCGTATGCAAGATGAATCGGCAAATGTTCCATACTATCAAAGAAGCCGTGAGGGAACACCCTTTCTAACTTACAGAACGTCACTACAACTTTTTCCTCAAGTTATAGAATATGTTGCACCGTCAACTTACTTGAACACAAATCTCTAAAGAAGATAGATAACTCAGCCAGCGGAGTCCACACATGAGAAGGTAGCATCTCTCTAAAAGCGATAGAAAGTAATCGCTCCATAAAAATGTGACAATCATGACTCTTCAACCCTATCAACCTGCGTTCGTTGAGATCGACACATCTCGCCAGATTCGATACGTAACCGTTTGGAAATCTCAACTTTAAAATCCATTTACATACTATCAGTTTATCATCTCTACTCAATGTAAATGGTGTTGGAGGCTTCACCCAGTCACCATTGGACCTTTGCAACAGATGCAACTCTGGACGCTTGCAAATAATTTCTAAGTCCTTCCTTGCTTTAATATTGTCTTTTGTTTTTCCCTTTATATCCATCACAGTATTAAATATATTGTCAAATATTTTTTTTAATATGTATGACATCAAGATTGTTTCTTATGAGATTATCCGGCCAATAAGGCAAATACCAAAAGATACTCCGTTTCGTCCAATTGTGATGTTGTCTGAAGCCTTCAATGTAATGGCCCGATACCGAATTTTCCATGACAGTCGGTAAATCTTGAACCTCTTCCAAACTATATCTCGCGTTAATCTCAACGGGAGAAGAGATACTTCCCGTTTACCAGCCCTGAAGTCATCTATGTTCCTTCTCCACGAATGTGACGAAGGAAGAAACTAGCGGCGGCAATCAAAAAATACGCCTTTCCTCCATTCTAAAGGCAAAATGCCTTACTCTTCCCCATGCATATCGGACATGACATAATAACATGAGTACTCCACCTCGATAACATCCCGTAAGCTGAAAAATTGTTGATGATCCATATGAGCATCGCCCTCATCTGAAAGTTCTGCTCCATCGATATATCAAACGTCTAGACGCCAAACTGCCATAATTGTTTCAACTCGTCCACCAACGGCTGCAAGTAGATATCGATGTTCTTTTTTGGATTTCTTGTACCAGATATGATAAGTGTGAGAAACATGTAAGGAGTTTTCAGGACATACACGGTAGTAGATTATACGGGATCAAAATCACCGGCCAACATGAGTATTGCGTCTCCGACTGTCCGAATGGAGTGAATCCATCAGAACATAAAGCCTATCGAACATTCCTAGGCTCCGCAGCAAATTCAGGATGACACCGATCAAAATGCTTCCATGATTCTCCATCGACAGGATGAGATAATTCTCCTTCATCCATCATTCGTTTTTTGTTATGCCATGTCATGTGTTGTGCAGTATTTGAAGACATATACATCCTCTGCAGCCTCTTGGTGATTGGCAAGAACTGCATGTACTTGTATGGGCGCATCCGCGTCCGGGCAATTGATTTTCCTTTGCCCCGGATTGGCTTGTACCGGTCCTCGTCATAGAAAATGCATTTGTCTTTATCACTATTCTCCTTGTAGTATAGCATGCAACCATTTTGATAGCAGTCTATCTCCTGGTAGCCCAATTTGAGTTTTTGTATCATCATCTTCGACTTGTAGAAGCTTTCAGGCAAATCATTTGATCCTTTTAGCAACAACTCTCTTACAAGCTGAATTATTCGGTCATAGCATTCTTGCAGTAAGTTAAAATCAGATTTAAGGTTCAACAGCCGCATCACCATCGACAATATCGAATGAGAATCATAATCCGGATGTAACGGAGTATCAGCATGCTTGAACATATCATAGAACTCCTTTGCATCTGGATTCGGATCCTCACATGCCACAGCAAAATCTAATACCATATTACGTGCCATGTTTGTTGGTTGTCGATATTCAAAATGATCTCCGATAGTAGAATCTCTCACCTCGGTATTGAAGAAGGACTGAGATTGCGAAGCCGAAGATTCTCCTTGATTAATCTACACATTTAGTTCGGTATAAAACCCTTCTTGTAAAGGTGCTCTCTCACGAGTGACACCTCTCAAAATGATATATTCTTACATTTGACACAAGGGCACTTTATGTACCTTCCATCCATGAAATCAGCATGGCTACTTGTATATATGAGAAATTGCTCGACGCCCGCCTTGAAATCGTCTGTAAAGCCAATCATACTCTCATGTTGCCGATTGTACATCTACGAACGGTCAAGTAAGTATCGACTCATTGCTCTAATCCACGTGAATGATTCAGCACCAAGAATAAAAATACTATATATTACTTGGTGTCATAAAACAAATAGTATAACTTGGTATGATGTACCCCTCACGTACATTCACTCATAAAACAAACCTAGTATAATTAGGTATCACGTTGATACTCAAGTATATATCGCATTGATCAATCAATTACCTTAGTAATCTAAAACTACTACACCTATTTATTTCGTGTCCGTGTCCCGTCAAATTTCTAAAACTATTATACCGATAAATTTCTATTTATCTACTATACCCACTACTATACCGATAAATTTCAAACACGAAATTAAAATTGAAACCCTAAACATGTTGAGAAAATACAAACAAAGCATAAATAAAAATAAATATAAATTAGGGTTTAGGGTTTGAGACCTTGAAGAGGTTGGTCATGGAGAGGATCTCGGAGAAGGGGGGACGTCGGAAGGGGGGCGCCGGAGGTGGGACACCGGAGGGGGTGGTCGCTGGAGGGCGAGTGGTCGTCGGAGGGGGGCACGATGGAGGAGGAGAAGAGGGAGGGTGTACGGGGTTTCGAAGGAGGAGAAGGGGGGGGGGACGGAGTGGGGAGCATGCCGGAAGGAGGTGGTCGACGGAGGTGGGGGCTCGACAGAGAAGAAGAAGTGGGGGTGGTTAGGGGTTCGATCGGAGGAGGAGAAGAGGGAGGGGGCCGGAGTGGGGGAGGGCGCCGGAGGGGGCCGCCTTAGTGGGCCGCCAGAGGGGGCCACCGGAGGGGGCCGCAGTCGGGGGGCTGGTGATCGCCGGTCGGGGGGGGAGAGAGAGGGGAGGAGAGAGGGGAGGTGAGAGAAGGATTTTGAGAGTGAGAGAGAGATTGGGAAATTTTTGAAATTTAAGCAACTTTCGAATTTTCATAGCAAATTAGCGACGAAATTTTTTTGTTGCTACGTCATTGCTGCATGAAAATGTCACTAAGTAACCGCTCGTTATTCACTACCTTTATAAAAAAATTTAGAATAAAAATTAATCCTTTCATTTCGACATTTACAGCAGCTTAGCGACGTATATATCTATCGCTAATCAGTCGGTTAACATATTCTGTCGCTAAATGGTCGCTGATCCATCGCTAAACTTATAAAAAATTTAAGTAAAAAAATTTGTCGCCCATAAGTCGCTTGTTAGTCGCTAATTGGCGACTAATTACATCGTCGCTAATTTTCAGTCGCTATTTGCCTGTATTTTGGTAGTGGATGCACTCAACCGATGCATAGGTATCCCCTATGTCTGGAGCAGAGTTCGAGGAATGATGCTGAGAGAAGACCCTAGATCAATTTGAATTTGGTCCATCTTGATGGCACCAATATACCCTGTATAATACAGCGGTCTGTTGTGTCGATTGTTCTTGAGCAGTATGTCCTGCTGGGTGAAAGTAATGTTGGGGATGGTTTCCCCTATGCTATGGGAGTACAGACATGCGATTGGGTCCCCTTCGTGCTGTAAGACCTGACTAATGAAAGACTCAGCATCTTTCAATGCTTCATATATAGCATTCCGAGTATCTTTGGATAATCAAAGGAGTTCAAACAATGAAAGTAGAGCCGGAGTACTGGCGAGCTATGCTAATATATCAAAGTTGTAGGGTTTGGTCAACCCCGAAGAAGGTTCCTTTCGCAGAGGCTTGTCAAAACGAGCCTCTCTCTGCTTCTGCTTATCTGCTGCTGAAGGTTGAGAGGGACCTTCCTTTTGGGCATAAGTAGTGGTGACGGAAGACATCTCTTTGGCTGGGGCCTCCTCCTGTTGAGCATTCTGTTAAGAAGGCATCTATATTAGAAGGGCTTCCTCAGGAGAGAAAGTGACCATTCGACATGATTTGGTCTTCTTGCCTTTGGTTTTGGAGGTAGGACGTACTCCCGGTTGAGTCAATTCCAGAGCCAGATCGGGGTGAACCCACATCATCTTGCCTCGGAATATGGTGAGTGGCACCAGCCCACTCATATTGTCACGAGTTGGTAGAAGGTTGGTTACTTCTATTGTCGCATTTGGGGTGTGCATGATGTCATCTTGAGCTTCAGTTGGTGGTAGGATGCCAAACTGGAGAGACAACATATTCATGGAGACTATGTTGTCCTTGTAGTCAAGCGAGAGGACATTCGTATTGTATTGATCATGCGCTGGATGTAGTTGTTTAGTATATAGCAGTCTAGGGTTGGGTGTTCGATGAACAGATGGTAGTAACAATACCTCGGGTCGTCTACCCTGTCCACCTCATCGAGGCGCTTAAGATCAGGCAACTTGATCTTATCGTCTTATATCAACACCTCAAAGAGAGGTAGAGTATCTTCGTCATTGAAGGAGTAGACCTTTTTCTACCTTGGTATGGCCGGTGGCTTCTAAGCAGGAGCCGACATGCCCTTTGAGGTATTCAAGTTAATACTTGCTTTCCTTTTGGCTCATGCTTATTCTTTCTGTTGTTGGTATTGACGGGGAGACTCCTTTCCGTCGAATATTATCAGTGATTGTGGTTTATACTTGGCGGGATAAACCATATTATTCTACTCAGAAGGATAGGGTTGTCGGATACCAAGCTTATGGCATTCCTCCTGTTTGTTTTTTGCTTCAAAGCGATCGCGTAGGTCTCTCACCATCTCGAATAGTTCTTCAATAGAGCTAGGAGCTGGTGATTGAGGCAAGGTATGATGTTCGGCTCCAGAGGGAGCTGATATCCGGGGCAGGGTGCGATGAACCGTCCTCGAAGATATCTGCTGAAGGGAATGTTTCATTCTCCATTAGCCCCTGGATCGAAACTGGCAGATATAGGAGCCCCTGTCGAAGGTTAGGCTGTCAGGATGTTTCAGATCTCAAAGATGACTTAAGTCAAGGACTACATCATGGTGGAAAGGGTTTTTAGGCCTGTCTCCAAGTATCCATGCGGCACACTAGATCCGAAACTAAAGCATCTCTCTCTTCTTTATCGCCACCCCTTGTCATGTAAACAAATATGATATAGGTCAAAGTGGATGGGTTGGTCGACGCTTCACTTTTAGCCTCAATTTCTTGTGGAAAGGTTGGCATGAGCGCTTCTTCTTCTCACCCCTCAAATTGGCTACCCCTAGCAGCATCGGTATCATTTCCTTGATAGATACCCTCATCTTCAAATGAGGGGTTATTGTAGATAATCGAGGTCTGATCACCCCCAGCTTGTGCCTTTGATGCAGACTTCATCCTCAACCAAGTATTCTGGAATACCCCGATCATAGGGATTTTTGTTTTGTTTCCTCTCAGTCGGCTATTCGATGAATAAGTCGAGGCCGGAGGGTAGTTGGTATTTGTTATTCTCCCAGGTACAGAAGAACTGGAGATGACGTAGCACGAGGCAACCAGGTTCTTTCTCATTGTCAATTGGCACCCTCTTTCCAAGGTGACGTCGGACAGGTGCGACAGATTACAGTCGCTGGAACACATACTGCCTTAGTGGTGGAACTACTATCTTACAACAACAGTAGTTGATGGTGACCGTAGCACAAGTATGCCCCGTGAGGGGTACAATGTACATGGTGGTCATCTCTCCCGATCTACGACTATGAGTGATCACATTACGTAAATCATGTGAGGGGAGTTTCATATTCGTACCCTCCTCAGGTACATAGCAGAGCTAAGAATCATGGTGGTCATGTGAGTGATGCATCGCCTGATCCAGTTCTAGCACATGAAATGCACCGAGATCATTGGTGGGAGAGAAACACGTATTGCGAGTCGAACTCACTTTATGCACATACCCCACGTGGGCGTATGGGTTCAGAACTGCAAGATTTGCCCTATCCAACTTTTTCCATGCGAAGGAGATGCGCCCATGTGAGAAGAGGACTTACCGTGAGTCAAATCTACCTTATGCACACAATCCACATGAGCGCATGGGTTTGACATCACAGAATTTTTCCTAACTGACTTGGTTCCACGCGTATAAGATGCACCCAAATAAGAAAGGGACTTCGAGAGTTGACTCATTACAAGTGCCAAACCCCCTAAGTCAACTCTGTACAGCTTTCCATCAGCTATGCACATGACTTTCTGCGTATATTTCTAGTTTTGCTGCTGGCATAGCACGTTGAGGGCGCATGGCCTGTGCTGTCTTGGACTTCTTTATACTAGCCTTTGTTTCGTCGGTACATCTTCTTCGACTGGTAAAAAGTGGGTTGGAAGCTGAAGTCAGCCATGCGCTTCCCTGGCTGATGTGCAGCTCCAGTAGCAACGTCCTATTTCCTGGAAACGTCAGGAGGAAGGGATGATTGCTCTGGCGCAGCTCCTTCAGTAGTGGCATTCGGTGCATCGCCCTTGCACACCTAGACTTGGCGAGTCTTCTTCGGCTTTGTTAGTCGCTTCGAAGAACTCGTACTGCCTTGAGGATGAACTCCTCGTACGCCTGCTGATCGAGGTATACCACCAGTGTCTTCTGGGAGGAGCCGAGCATACTGTCATCAGATTGCGACAAAACCTTCTCATTAGAGAAAAAAATGGTCCCCAGTAGAGTCGTCAGCTTGTTTGCCATTAAAAAGTATTTGAAGAAACTTTATACATAATAACAAACAAAACATAGTATAATATAAGATCTCTATGGAATCCTTCTAGTACACTTTTATTTTATCTGGGAATTATGGCGATAGAGAGGTGATTCCTTACTCCGTTGACGATCTGACGATGATCTCGAGCTCTCTGAAGGTCTAAGTTGCTCTTGAAGGTGATGAGTCAAAAATGCTTCAACCTGAGGATTACAGGATACGAAGAAGATTTAATTAAGGAATGATCCTTCTATTTATAGGCAACAGAATGATCCTTTTATGCCTACATATGCGATATTTTACACTTAGGGACGCCACGTGTCTAACTTTGTTGGGGGCATGGATGCTACTCTAGGAAGCTTGAACTGAATCTGTTTGAAACTGCGTTGTTGGGATACGGAGGAGCTGACACGTGGCAGTTGTTGAGATTCGATTGTTACTGAAATCTTAGGTGGTTAGTATGCGTTCGTAAGCTGAACTGAGTCAATGACACATAGCGCATGCTCGTTGCTCAAAGGTCTTTGATTTATTGCAGTATGATTTGTTTGGATGCGCCTAGGATCTGGCGCATGAGGAGACTTTGGCATACGACTTTTGGGGTCAAAAGCAAGTCTGGCACATGGCTATAAAGGTGCATGCAAAGTTCGAGCGCATGGCCGTAGAGGCTCATGCGAGTGTTTTGTCGACCACGTGGCAGAGCACAACTATAATCGACAAATGAGTAATGATTACACCTTTTCCTTTTCTCAAAAAGCTGTCATCATTACTGTCTTCCAGTGGCGTGTTGCTGACTTCTATTATTTAGCATTAAATGCTTGATGGGTGACAAACTTAGGTGGGCACATCTATTTGTGCACCACTGGGCGGATCAGACGTGAAGCGTATGGAGCTGAGGGGCGCCTCAGCTGCGTGGCACACCCCTTGATTCAACTGCGTTGAGCATTTCGAGGCTCGATTTGACGACTTTTGACTTAGCTGAATTTGAGATCGCAGATTAATCGCCATTAATTCTAGGCTCATTACATTAATTTTAGGGAGAGTTGCCACTTGGCGCATGGGTTTTGGTTGCCCTGGCCTATAAAATAGCAGTAGTGAGATAGGGTTCTTTCTCATTTCATCTAACTTCTTAGCGAAGATGAACTCGACCGATCCTTCCCGTGGCAAGATGCTGTACTGCGGGATGTCGATCTCCTCGTTCAGAGAAGCTTTGATCTTGATGACGAACTCCTTCAAAAGACTGAGATGCATAGAGTTAGCTTGTGCCCATGCACCTTACTGGCAGTGTTCTTCTACAAGATGACATCGAGTGCCTGTTGCATGCAAAGTTTGGGGTCATCGTGCCCCAACTTTCAGTATATTGGAAGAGTCACAGGTTTAGATTGATTGCCAACCCACGTTCTGCTCAATAACTACTTCATTAGCTGATGCACTTGAGCGTTGACATGGAAGTGATTAACTTCGACGAGGAAGAGATGCGCTTATACTGAGACATCCGAGTGATGTGCCTATGCTAAGACGTCCGAGTGAGGCACCTAGCCATAGAGTTTTTAGACTAGTCTTATTGTAGTAGAATTTTAATAAAAAAGCCATGTAATAGATTTTCATAAAAAATTTCTTCTCCATGCACTTTTTATCTTTATTGTCTTTAAATGATGCACTGACATTTGTCATGTGTCTTTGGCACATGTAGTTTGTGGTGCATAGAAACTTCGGCCCCTTGATATGCCTGAAATTCCATGCTTCTACAGTCATCCCAGGAATCTCTCAAGGAATCCTAATTGTGATTGAGTATTCTCTCAACATAATATCCTATTTCTTATATCTGATCGCAGGCTCGCATTAGAATAACTAAGCTGTTGTACTACCACGATATCACTGTAATTACAAATCTTGACCTGCATGGGCCACCATAAAATGTGTCATAACCCGCACCCGATGTAAGGGTACGAAGACGTAGGTACGTCCAGCCTACCCGCAACATCGGCGGTAGAATATTGTCTAAGCTTACGATACTAACTAACATCTCATGAATATATATCATAACCTGTCAAGGATATCTCAACTCCCAAAAGGTGGACAATATAATGATAATACTCGTACTCATTCACAACAAACTATAAGAAAGATAAATGGCATGAAAATGAAATAAAAGATATGGAATGATAATCCAAACGAAGTCTAGAAGCATAAACATAGCTCAAATCCAGATCCAAAGTCTATGAGTCTAACTATTTCAACATAAACATATGTCTCAGAAATAATAACATCTCATTGTGTCAGAAAGCTGGAGACAAATCTAATACTAATAGCTAATCTAGCTGAGTCTCTACGAGTGGTGTCTCCTTTACTGGAACTAGTCCCTCCTGATCCAAGTGTCCATGTCTACTTCCACTACATCCTGAGGTCCATAGTGGAAAGGACACCACTCCTCTAAACCATCTGAAAAATTTATCCACTCATGTTGGAGCGAAACACACCTCTAATAAAAGTTCCAGTAAATGATATAGACTATGTAACAGTAAATAAAGATAATAGGAAAGGTACATGAATATAACAAGATATAAGTACTCTAAGTAAATAATATAGCAAGAGAGCAAAAAATATCATGTACAAGAATCAAGAATAAGCTGTCTATGTGAGTGAGTACTAGTCTCAATGTAAAGCCACAGTCCCAAAATACGTAGGTCGAAGTATACGAATACATGCCAGCAGTACTTCACCAATGGGCCAAGCTATATAAGAAGTCCATTAGCGAAATACTTAAGCTGCAAATCGTGATAACATCCCAAAACACAACACAGTCCGCAGGTGCATATATATATATATATATATATATATATATATATATATATATATATATATATATATATATATATAAAATATATATATATATATATATATATATATATATATATGGGCTATTCTATATAAGAAGTCCATTAGTGAAACCACAGAGAAAGAAACAAAGTACCAATCAACTACAAGTCTGATGAAAAGAAAAGGAAATAATGTAGCAAAACTAAATATGAAGGTGACTTGATCACGAGAAATCCTCTGGCACTATCTCGTTCTCCTGTGCCGGTACGTCTCCGGTCTCAGCTCCCGAACCGTAAACCTCCGGGTAGTCTTCAGCTTCGTCTAAGCCTGGGAAATAGCCAGGTCCTCAGTGGACTAACAAGGTGCATAATATACATGCCAAGGTATAGAAATAAAAATATGAACTAAGGCAATCTATTGTATCCGTCTATGTGCTATGCAAGTAAGATACTTTTATGGAATACCAGACCCCTTCCACTAAGGATCACTAGAACCTCAGTATGATATTGTCCCCAGTACCGTGTCGTGGAACCAAGGACAATCATTTTTCGACAGTGATAATCCCTTACTCTGCTACAGAGATAAAGGTCACTAAACAACAGGCCACATGACAAAGGTCTTATATTATAGTCAAGCTCTCCCCAATCCCCATGTCTATAATCTAGAAATGTCAAGTCTGTACAATCATCTCCAAAGTAATAGCAATACTGATAAAGAAATCTAGAATGCTAACACGAGATTAATACTATGAATAGTCATGTAAATCTCATACCATAAATGTGTCAGTTTTCTGTGGTCAATCGTGTCAATGGACACATCAGTATGTACGTAATACATAATATCAATACTCGATGTCACTATCATGACATCGGTACCCGTCTATAAACGGATATTAAGTATCAACTTTCTACGTCATGCAATTCTAATCAAAATGAACAACAAGACAGAAAAGAATAATCTATAACGAAGCCAAGGCACGCTTGCCTGTAACTGCTGTCTACGGGTAGGCCTGACCAACTTCGGTGTCCTTGTCGATCCTCCCAAGCTCAACTATAATAATATATTATATTTAATATTCTATATCAACATACCATATATAAATTATATGTGTATCTACGTCTCCTAGTTGCCACAACGTTGTTACGATACTATATCTATTATATAAGTACATATAAGTACCAAATCCTCTCGTAAATAATTTACAATTATAAAAAAATAATATATTTAAATTTTGAAAATTATTTATAAATACCTATATATTGCTACAACTATATTTTTAATGGTGGAACTCTTTCACAAGAGGTCCTATGTCAATACCACATATGACTTCCTCAATTCGACCCATTAAATTAGTCCCGAAACAATGATTAATTAAAATTACTAGATTTTGTAAAAATCCCAAAAATTAATTAAAATAGTATGTATAATGTAAACCTTGCACAACATAAAGTTTAATATGGATTCATGGAGTTTTGACACTTTTGGACACAACGAAAGCAGAATTTTTGGGAGTTTGGTGACACGACAAATGTCATAAATTTTTTAAAAAAGCAAACAGATGCAAAACCCCTACAGATATGCGTCGGAAATCTCTCGATGTATAGATTCTAAATAAAAATATTATAAGGGTGGAAACTGACCTTAGATAGGTGAAAAAATGGCTTGTAACATAATTCATCAGTTCTAGACATCTTGTCGTAGAATCGACTCCACGGGCACAACGCATGGAACTGGGGATCCGGTGATCGGAGGTTGGAATAGATACACAATGGTAACTCTCGAATTTGGTTTTAAGTAAAACTGATGAGAAAAAGGGGGTAAAATATCGTCGACAAGTTGATTAACCTGCTGTGACGTTTCAGACTTCGATTCGACAGAGTTTCGGCCCAAGTAGCACGTCGTGCTCCTCTCCAACGGCCACAAGATTGCTCCTATAGTTGCCATGGTGGAAGAGTATGTCGAGGGGGTCGCATGAGTAATGGTGGTGCTAAAATGGAGGAAAAATTGAGTTTTGTGAAGAAAAACGGGGGTCGGCCACAAGGTTTGGCCACTTGGTTGGGAGGGTTTTGTGGGTAGTGGGCGGTTATAAGAGAGGGGGAATTAGTTAGGGTTTGATAGATATTTATATAGCAAGGGTTTGGCGTTGGTTTGGACTAATTTGGATATGATTTCGTTCTCCAAAGTATACTATTAGTAATAGGTTTCCTAATTTGATTGGATGTTGGCCAAGTCAAAGATATAAGGGAATATTGCATATGGATGCAATTTAGTCTTTAAAATTCTCTTAAATACATGTATACTTGGTTTTGGGAATCCTAATTAGCTCTAACTAGTAGGGTTGACTAGGTTAGGTTCCGAGTAGCATTACTAGTCAAATTGGACCCAAAAATCAATTTAATGAGTCTCATGTGCCATTTGCAAATAAGTAGCACATGAAAACTCGAGTGCATGGTACACCCTAGGCATGTGCATCATAAACTCAAAATGGATCAAAACTATATATTGGATCATACGGCTTCGATCTATGTCAAGTCTCGAAATTAAATTAGAAGTTGGGCCTAGAATTACGATAAATGATCAATAGCCTAAATTGGCCCGAAGTTGCGCAAAGTCAAAAAATATGGGAAAAAATTTGGATGGGACATGATATATTAAGTTGAAAGAGGATATGTCTAGATCATGGAAGTTGAACTAGGACATACCTTACTAAACTGGGTCAAACTAGTCATCATCTAGGTATCCTAACTAATATTAGGCAATACTCGCTAATATCCCTATGTATCTACCCTATAATATATGTACAGAGACCCATGTATCAATATACCTAAATCATGCCCTTACCCTATACATTACCTGACATATACACGACCTTGCTAAACCCAATTACCTATATACATTACCTTAACATAAACCTATAACCGTACCTACATGTATACCCATATTCTAATCATTACCTATATATCAATTACGCACCTATGTTATTTGCCACATATACCTATACATATGCATATTTGTGAATATGCATCTTGGTACTAACACATATACTTCCTAGTCATATACTCTAACATACTCACAAAGGTATCAATGTGACTAATTACCTATTACCTTTGATCAGTAGTACCAATTACCCATGTTTAGCCTACTAGCCCACACTCTAACTCTCCTCATTTACCTACACATACCAATATATATTTTTTTACACACACACACACCCACACACACACAAATATATATATATATATATATATATATATATATATATTATATGAAGGTAATTGTAGCGAACGCTCCCACGGGAATCGATCTCCTGACCACTCAGGTCGCATGCATCTCTCTTAACCACTAGCCTTAAGGTCAATACATATATATATTATATATAGATATATGTATATATTATATATATATACATATATAATATATATATAATATAATATACATATATATATATATACATATATACTATAT